>APFE031054498.1:39219-126302 GCA_000404065.3 Pinus taeda
GCTCGGCGGTCATTTCCCCGCTAAGCCCTCCAACCATGTTCCACATTAAACGATGTAATGGGTTGTGGGTGGGTCACCTCCGCTGGACCTGGCCCACACCCAACCTCCAAACACAATGTGCCATTCCATTAAACGAGGTCAGTGGGAGTTGAACCCACAGCTGGCGAGAGGGTCGGCCCCGCCTACATGGCGGCCCCATGTTAACCACCATCACATGCAACCAACCACACCAAACAACAAACGCCCCTTTTAAAAATGTGTTCATTAAATACACCGTGCCCAAAACGTAAGGCATCACGGCGGCAGTTATGGGGAGCAGGCCACCGAACCAGCGGACCCGCCCCCATTTTAATTAATGAAAACACTATGTAATAAAAAAGGAGGGGCGGGATCGGTGCTCCTCTGCTGTGGGCACGAGCCCCTTGTTGCACCCTGTGTTCACTACGCCTGCCTGGGCGCAGGCCACCGGCCATGGCCCCCTCGGATCAGCCTCTGGAGGGGGTCGATACTCAGAGAGCCTTCTCAGAACTGGTGAAATCCCTGCCTCCTGAGCGCCCCAAGCCCGCCTTAACAAGGTTTGTCAAGAAGCTAGATGTGCTTCAGGAAGTTCAGTTGCCTCCAGTCTTGCCACGCATGGTGGCTTTGTCTCTCACTGAAAAGGACTCATAGGACAATTCACAGGCCTCTGGCCTTCTCCTAGAACAGTACAAAGATGGGTCGAAAGAAACTGGGTCGATAAGATCCAAGGGAAAATCTCCATCAGGTTCTGTGGGAAAGGGTACTTCACTTTCCACTTTGAATCCAAAGAGGATAAGGACTTAATCTTCAGAAACGGGCCCTATTTTATGGACTCCAGGGGCCTCTACCTCAACAAATGGACTCCAGACTTTGATCCTGAACTGGTCGTTCCCAACGCTGTCCCGGTATGGGTCCATCTCCCTCACCTCCCCCTCCATTGCTAGGGAGATGAGTCTGTCCGTGCCATCGGGAATGCTGTAGGAAAATACATCGATCGCAGTGAGCCAAAAGATAACATGCAGGTTTTCGCAAGGATCTGTGTCAAAGTGGATCTTGGCAAAGGGCTACCAGAAGCAATAAAACTGAAAGTGGATGAATGGAGCCATATCCAGCAGCTGGATTACGAGAAGATACCTTTTAAATGCAAGGTATGCCACGAATATGGACACTTCGCCAACAGATGCCCTAAACTCGTTGATGCAGATTGCAGTGACCAAGAGGGCCAATGGGAATTAGTCAAAAAGAAGAAGTCTGGCCCTCCTCCAAAACCCCCCCTGTAATCTGCTCCTCCTGCTCCCTCTGCCTCTCGACCATCTTCATCCTCCCCTCCTTCATCTGTCCACCCCTCTCCTGATCCTCCAATCCCCTCTTCCTCTAACCCCTTCCTTGTCTTATCCTCCCTTGATCCACCCTCTATGGATCCTCCTCAGCCCCCCCTGAACCTCTCCGAGTCCTCAGATCCCCCTCCCTTTCTAATCACTTCTTCACAAGCTTCTCTTGAACCCTCCTTTCCTAGACATACCAGAAGCAGCACTAAAGAACATGGAACTGCCAGCAACACCCATAAGAAATCTGGACTAGGCAGGAAATCAGCAAAGCAACATAGGGACAAGAACGCTCAGAAAGATATAGCCATGGGAACTCAAACCCCAATAGAGTCTTTCATTCAGGGACATCAAGAAAAAGAAACAAACCACAAAGAGCAAGAGAGGCGAGCACCTCTCCGCACGCCAAGTATCCAATGATGAAAATAATGTCTTAGAACAGTAGGGGGGTAGGGTACCCCTCCAAATTCTCTGCCCTTAGAGATTTAATCCACAGTGAAAATCCAGAAATCTTACTGATTCAGGAAACAAAACAGGATCAGCAAGCAATGAGAAGCATTATAGACCAGCAGAATCAATACAAAGGATGCATAAGTGAGGCAAGAGGACCTTCGGGAGGCATAGCCACCCTCTGGGATAAAAACAAGTGGAACTTTGTCTCTATAAATCCACAGCAGCATTGGATCAGAACAGCGTTCGATAGCAGAATGAATAACCAAACAATAATCATTTACAACGTGTATGCGCCCAATCATTACAGAGAAAAGGAAACATGTTGCGGCGATCTTCAGGCTAGTATCGATGGTGAGCTAAACTCAAATATCATAGTGGCAGGGGACTTCAATCTCATACTGCATGCTAATGAAAAAAGGGGCGACACCTTTCCTCCAGATCCCTTCAGAGTCCGGCTGGAGGCTATCATTCAAGACCACGATCTAATGGACGTGGCCCCAAAGAATCGTAGGTGCACTTGGAGCAACCGCAAACTTGGCTCGGGCAACATTATAGAACGTCTGGACAAGTTTCTCATCAACATCTCTTTCCTTTCCTCTTTCTACGTGGGATATGCCATTGTTCTCTCCTCATCTACCTTCGATCATTATCCCATTACCCTCACGCTCAAATCTCAATGCGCCCTTGGGCCCATTCCGTTTAAATATTTCCCTCTGTGGAATGAGATTCCTAATGTTAGAGAAATAGTCCAAAGAACATGGACTCAGGGTGTAGAAGGGTCGGCAAGTTTCATTTGGGAGACCAAGCAAAGAAAAGTCAAGTAGGCTATCAAAGAATGGGCAAGAGTTAGATATAAGGAACCTGAGGAGACCAAAAAGAAAGTAAAGGGTGATCTAGAGAAAATCCAGAGAACGATAGAAGAAAAAGGACTCTCCCAGCAGAGTATGGAATAAGAAAGGAACCTCTACTCTCAACTGAGTCATATAAGCAGGGAAGAAGAAACCAAATGGCGGCTAAAATCTAGGCAACTCTGGCTTCAAGGAGGAGATAAAAATACTGCATTTTTTCATAAGCAGGTCGCAGCTCGAAAACTCAGGAATAATGTTTGTTCAATCTTGGATAAGGAGGGCAATCAGCAAAACACTCAAGAGGCCATTAGAAACGCTGCCACAGAGTTCTATAGAGATCTGCTCACTGAAACCAAAGGAGAAGAGGATTATGATGATCTTCTCCAACACCTCCCTAAAGGTCTCACCAAGGACATGAATGATAGCCTGAATAAAGCAATCGAAGAGGAGGAAATAAGAAGTGTGATTTGGACTATGAATCCTGATAAGGCGCCCGGGCCTGACGGATTCCCCATATGCGTCTACAGGGCATTCTGGGGTTTAATCAAAAAGGATCTAATCAAGATGATCAAGTGGATTCAGCGGAAGGGCAAGATAGGTGGTTATACTAATGCAACATTCCTTGCCCTCATCCCTAAAGAAAATCGACCTTCTTCCTTCTCTCGATTTAGGCCCATATCCCTCTGCAATGCTTCTTATAAAATCTTGTCCAAAATCCTGGCATCTTGACTCAAACCTCTCCTCCCCTCTTTGATTTCTAAAAATCAAGGAGGGTTCTTGCCCAACAGACAAATTACTGACTCTATTCTGTTTGTGCAAGAAGCCATTCACTCGAGTTTATCCAGGAAGGAGAAAGGATTCATCCTCAAACTTGACTTAGCCAACGCATTTGATAGAGTTAGACACTCCTTCCTCTTTGCTTTTTTAAGAAAGATGAGGTTTGAGTCACCCTTCCTCAGTCTTATTTTTGCTTGCATCTCTGGACCTTGGATTTCCTCTCTCGTAAATGGAAGGCCGGGTGATGCCTTCCAATCTTCTAGGGGTCTCAGACAGGGTTGCCCCCTCTCCCCTTATCTCTTCATTCTCATGGCAGAACCCTTCAGCCAAGCTCCGAACCACAACAGAAGAGTGGGTCTCATTTCAGGCATAAAATTTGGAAATGGAGCTAAGAATATCAACCACTCACAGTTCACGGATGACACCTTGCTCATTGGAGGAGCCTCCACCACCATAGCACGAAGGTTCAAGTCTCTTCTTGACAGATTTATGGAGTTCTCCGGAGGCCTGATCAACCAGCAAAGAAGTTGTATCTATGGATGGAACACTTCTAATCAAGTCATTCACAACATTGCAAATATCTTTGGAGTCTCTTGCAATCTAGACTGGACCCATTTCTCTTACCTGGGCATGCCAATGAGCCTAGGACCTTTGAAAGTAGGAACCTGGGACAGCATCATTGACAAGATGAAGAGGAAAGTTCAGCAATGGGGTTCAATGTGGCTCAACCCAGCAGGCCGGCTCACCCTTCTGAAATAAGGCATTTCCTCTCTACCCCTCCATCGCTTTTCTCTCTTCCAAGCTCCTGCCTCTTTCCTTCACAAAATGGATGTTCTCCTTCGACATTTTCTCTGGCAAGGGGGGAAAAATGACAAGAAGAAATTCAACCTTGTCAGCTGAAAACAAGTCATTCAGGCTCAGGACAGAGGGGGTTTCGGTGTTAGGTCACCCACTTTCACTAATCTTGCCTTCGGAGGGAAGATAGTTTAGAGGCTCATCACTGGTCCTCCAACGTGGTGGAAACAGGTCTTGGAAAGCAAATATCTGAACTTCCCTAGGCAGCAACTCTTAGACTCTAATATCCCCAATAGGGACTCCTCAAAAATTTGGCGACTGTGCAAAAAAGCTATTCCTATGATGACTCAGAATATGTCTAAAGTCCCTAGGGGAGGATCTAGCATAAACATCGGGGCTGATAAAATCTTGGGACAACAGCCAATAAATAGGCATAACAAAGCTATTCCTATTTTGACTTTCCTCAACAACAGAGGGATTTTTTATCTTGACCAAATCTCTAGATGGGATCCTTTGTCTCACATTTGGCTCGGATGGACGTTTCCTACTATCCCTAATGATATTAATAACAACATATCCGCTCTTCTGTCTCTACTCCATGGCAAAGCACCCATCAAGAAAAACGAGAAGGACGACTTCCAATGGGACCCTTCAGGATCGAATTACTCCATTCAAACAGGACATCATCATATCAGCTACAACACCTTCCACATGCCATTATGGAATCAATGGATATTCGTTTGGAAATCTGAGGCACTACCTAAAAACAAATTCTTTACGTGGACCCTTCTTAAAGGGACAATCTTAATAGCGGAGAACCTACAGAAGAGGGGTATTAATGGACCATCTCGATGTCCCAACTGTTGTGGCACTGAAGAAACCATGCATCATCTTTTTGTCGACTGTACCTATGCTATGGACTGTTGGAAAAAATTAGACCTCGTCGATAAGTTACCATGGACTTCCCAGCAAACAATAGGGGAAGTGATCCTTCCCTAGAAAAAGAGTTGTCCCTGGGGAAATAAGGGAAGCAACCTAGTGAAGAGGGTATGGAATACCCTCCCCTATACCATGTTGTGGAGTATCTGGCTAGCAAGAAACCGGAGAAATTTTAAGGATAAAAATACGACATCAAAAATTGTCAGCAATAAGGCAAAGAACCTTGCTCTCGAAACCATTTCAGTCAAAACACATAGCAACATCGATGTAACAAAGTAGAATGTTGAGGAAAGAAGCTTCATCAGTTACATCTTGGATAAAAACAACAGCATTCAGAAAGGTAAGACAGAGAAAGACCAGCGCAATCAGGAAATCCATCCATGGAAAATCAAGCTAAAAGAGGAGGAGTTTGCCAACTGGTTACAAAACTGCAACAGCTACTACCTGTTCTTTGACGGAGCATTTAAGTCAAACCCAGGAATAGCTAGAGCAGGAGGCCTGATCCTTAATGCTAATGGGGAATGCGTTCTCTATTGCGAATGGGGTCTTGGGAACCTATCCAACAATCAGGCAGAAGTGTTGGCTCTCTATCAGGGATTAACGCAGCTCAACAGGCTTGGAATAAGAACAACAAAGATTTTTGGAGACTCCTCGGTGGTCATAAGCCTTATGATGCATCAAAAAAAGTCTCCCAACATCCTCCTTCAGCAGGTCATCCAAAGATGCCAGCTTTTGAATCAAACAATGGGCAACCTGCAATACCATCACATTCTCCGTAAACTCAATAAGCATGCTGACCAGCATGCAAACAAGGCCTGGGAAAGGATTTTGGGCAGCTTATGCTGCAACACTGTGGTGAGCCATCAACCTCTGCCATGAACCGATTCTCTTTAACTTGCATCAATCCATTCTGCCCTGACATTAAGAAGTGGTCTCTTCTCTTCCAGACTTCTAGCAATTACCTTAAATGCAACAGGAATTGGTGCAGATCCGATTTTCCCAAAGCTCTGTTCCTTTTTCATTCTATCTCCACCTTCCTTCGTCATATCTCTGCCTATTCGAATTTTGTGAAAAGTCTTCATGTCATCTTTCGCCCCTATCTGAATCCCCTCTCTTCCCCCAAGGTCGACCTTCAACCAACCTGCCCTTCTCATTGTTATCACTCAGCACCTTGTTCTGTTCTATTAAACCTTTTGATTTCTATTTTACCGAATTCTGGTGGCCGAGAGGTTCTATTTGTATCCATGTTTGTGAACACTCATAGGTAGTCAACCAATGCCCTCTATCTTATCCAACATGGGATCCTTCCCCTCCCTCATCAGCTCGATCATCGGTCCTTAAGAGGCAGCCAGGCCAAAGAGCTCAAAGCGACCCTGAAATTTGTGAAGAATATCTCCAACAGCGAAATCTCAAATCTCGCATGCGCCAGTCATAAGGAAGGTGAAGAAAAATCTAGAGGAATATATAGCACATCAACCCAACCACATTAGCATAGATCAGAAATGATATGTCAATGTCAACTTCTGCTGCTCCAATTTGTAAGAATTTATTCTTGTCGAGAATTTCTTAAAACAAGAACAAGCAGGATTAAGGAGAACTTTCTGCTATGTAACTCCTCAGATCCTAAATTTCTTCTACATCTATTGTATTTCAGGAGTCCTGACTCCCTCTTTTTTTTTTCAGATATTAATATAGCAACCGAATTTGTTAAAAAAAAAAAAGGAGGGGCGGGATTTGATCCCCCGACCCCTCCTCAACGATTATTGTTTTTCACCAACATGCCAACTAACCCACGTGGAAAAATCTAACAGAACTTATATAAACCTTCATTTCGTCAGTGCGAAAAAACATGGAGGAGCCAAGAGCGCGCACGTGAATCGAGGTGATCTTTTTCATTAATTAATTAATTTGTAGGGCAAAACCATGAACCTGAGAAAAACACAAGTAGAATCGTGACTGGGCGAAATTCTTAGGAGGGTGAAATTTTTGCAGTACAAATTTTATGTTGATCTTACCCCTATCAGCGACATGAACCTGATGGTGCAGTGATTTTCCTGATCTGAGCAGCCCATTTGTAGAGGACCCGGAGGAGGGAATCTTTAAGGAATCTATGGGGAGTCTAAAAGATTCTTTAAGCCCCATATTTCCACTTTCTTAGGATTCAGAAATTTGACAGTCGATGTTGCACTATTTGACACCACAAATTTGATGGTGCATTCATATTTTCCATTTACTCATTTCAATTTTTGGCCATTTTTCAAATTGGAGTGCAGGTGTCAACATTCAACACGCGAACAGTCTTTCCATGAGATCTGACGCCGCGAGATTGATGGTAAGACCAACTTCAGCAATTTGACATCATTTTCTTCAGATGGCCTCAGGATGTGAGGTATATGCAATGCGTTCATGTACTTCGTTTTGCTATGCATTGTGTTGCACAGATCCTTGTTTGATGTTTGATGTGGGATCTTGTTTTCTTACTTGTTTCATGATTCTTGCTTGATGTGATGCAGAATCATTTGTGAAATGTACTTTTTCTCATGATTTGTCATGTTTTGTTTGAGATCCCTTTGTCATTATGTTGATGGGATACTTATGTGTCACCATGTATGTTTGCATTGAGATCCCTTTTATGCCATGTTGGCAGGATGTTCATTATCATCATGAATGAGTTTGTATCATACTGATAGGAGTCCTTTTTTGACTTAGAGTTCTTGTAGCGGAACATCTCTTGGCGCCACTCTTGCGTGAGGGAATTTTCCTTGTATGAAAGCAACGTCGCCACCTATGTACATCATCACTATTGGCAGCACTTAATGCAGCGGCCTACACCATCTTGACACCAGAGTCCGGAGACGTAGTCCCTCCTGGACGAACTCTGTTATCAACGTCTTGAATTTTATGTTGCTAATGATTGTCATATTACTTCTTCTTTACAACATGCATTTATGTTCATCTATGCTATTTTAAATGCAATTCTAATCACATCATGAAAGCAAAAGATCTTGGTTAAATCCAGGAGTTGAGTCAACTCGGATCACTGACTATTCCACTTCGTCATTATGACCCTTGGTCCTATGTTGAGTCAAATGTTGCCACACTTCGGAGTCGTGTCACCAATATGTTTAAGAGAAGTCTTATCTGCAGTTTGTTACCTATACATTGTCTAACCTTTTAATATATTCTTGATCATACTCATTCATTTCACTTTATTCCTTGTTTCTTGTTGATGATGGGGGAATCATTATTGCCCTCCTTCGACAGGTCACTTCCTGTCGACTTCAGCTCATTATCGAGGAAGATGACTTAGAAAATCCCTTTTAGTACCTTAGAGCTTGCATGTCTTAATGGCAAGTTCTTCACATCCAAATGTTAGTGTCACTCTTTGCAGCCTTCCTCCAGTGATCAAACATGCTCTTACAAAGTGATCTTAAGGTGTCAAGGTCAAATTTTGTCATTCAGTGAGTCTTCAAGTAAAATTTGGTCACTAGGTATTAGGTCTAGGGTTTGCTTTTACTCCTTTCAAAGTTGTCCAAATGTCAGTCCATGTCACCATTCAGCTGAGTGTACCATCATTCAGATATTTGTCATCATCATGTCAAGTTCCACTGGGTCATTTTATACCTTGTTCATGCTTCCGTTGCGCCTAGGTAAGGTTCATTTCCCTCTCCTAGGGTTTTGAAGGTAATTTCTCTTGGATGGTCAAATCATCAGAAAAACTTGTATCTTGATGTTCATACACCTTCCCCTATCCTTAATGTACCTTATTAAACACTTCCCATCACTGAGATCCCTCAAACTCCTCATTTTTGCACAAACCCTAGTTTCTTGCTACAACTTGACAATTTTCTAGACTAGGCCTATGTTTTTCCCTTTTGGACCCCTTCCCTCACTCAATATTTGAAATTATACTTTCCCCTACTTCCTCACATCCCTCCCTACTTCCCAAAATTTTCTCAAGAATTTAGAAGCCCTTTATCCCCTTCATTTCACTTCATTTCGACAAATCCCTTGTTCCACACATCAGTATAGGTTTTACTCCAATGATGTTTCTGAGCAATAAAAGACGAATTTGGGAAAACTGAGAGAGGTTTTTGTCCAAAATAGGCCAAGGAAGAAAAACCTCCTTCCCTTTTTACACAAGTGTCATGGTTTTAGAGAAATGTCAAAAATACATTTGCTCAGGAGAATTGATGTACCTTTGAAGTGACCTTGGTAAAATCAAAATTTTTCCTAGCTTATTTGGCCAAATTACTTTCTTGATGCATCAAATGATAACTAGACACAAATATATTTCCAATGAGCTATCATGAGCTCAATTTGGAGTAGAGGAAGACTTTCAAAAGTTGACTGCAACAGCACTCTGCCTTTAGGCAGCCTCATTTTTCACATTTTGACCAGTCTTGGGAGATTTGATTTTTGACATGGAAAATGAACTCAAAATTGAAAAATTATAGTTGATTTGGAAAGTAGACTCGATAAGCTTTCCCGCGAGCTATCCTGTGCCCAAGTTGGACACCGGGAAGGCCTCTAAAAGTCTCCTGCAAAAAGCGCTACGCATTGGGTTTGGTGGCGCGACGCATTGGGTTTGGTGTCACGGCGCATTGGGTTTGTGGCAGGGCACATAGAGCTGCAAGCCATTTTCACCAAAAATTCATCCATATTCTCAATTTTCTTGGTTTCCTCTGGTCCAAAGTAATTCAACAACTCTCCAAATGCCAATGAAAGTGTGTCTTAAGATGTTTATGATGATTTAGTGAAAAAATTTCAAAACCCTACCTCCTTGCAATTTTTGTTCAAAACATGATTTCTTAGGGGTTGTAAATTTGTTTTTGTTGCCATCACTCCCTCACCTTTTATTCCCTCACTTCTTTTCTAGTTCCGTTAACCCATTTCACTATCCCCCATATCCCTAAATTCATTCACCCCTATCCCCAAACCCTATCCATATCCCTAAACCCTACTCACATCCCTAAAACTCTTACTCCCATCCCTAAACTCTTTTCACACATACATTTTTACACTCTCTTCCATACACTCTACCCATTTCATTCCTCCACCATATTTTCACACTGTTATCCACAAAACCATCCATATACAACCACATTTGTCAAAACCAAAGGAAAACAATGGAAAGACACAGTGATCATGGGTATGAGCAAGAGATTGAACATGACCGGGAATCTTGGCTTGAGAGGACAAACTTGCACTTGGGAAAGGATGCTAGAGAATTCCAACAATGTGAAAACTATGTTGAGGCACATGGCCCATCATTACTTGGCGAGAAACAAGGTGTGCAAAGCAAGAATCAGGAGCTTGAAAGCAAAGTTGAAGAGGGCATCGAGGAGGCGAAAGGAGCACGATAGACTTCAGATATTGGCTGAGGCTTCCTTGGCCCATCATAGAACTTTATGGAGAAGACGCAGCCCAAATTTCAAAAAATTTGGGACACTTTTTGCATTTTTGGAATTTTTGGCACAAAAAACAGAGTTTTCTGCTCTATGTGCCGCGCCACCTAGCGCTCGCTTTTGATGGGAGCCTCCAAATGACAAAAAATCAGCATTTTTGGATTTGGCATGGAAAAATATGCTTTCCTACCAATGGCCAAGAAATTTTGACAGGTTTTGAGCCCTCAAAAAAGGTCAAAAACACTCAAAAAGTGACCTTATTGCCCCTATTTTGACACACAGGAAGTAGTGTTGGGATAACTGCATTTTGGATGGGAAAATGGAGGCCAAATTCAAAAATTCCACTTGGGTTAGAAAGTAGACAGGTATACCTTTCAAACAAGCACACTTGGAGCAAATTTGGATACCGGGAAGGCCTCCAAAAGTGGCTGCAAACAGGCACAACGCATAGGGAAATCATTGCGGCGCATAGGGAAAATTTTGCTCAGTTTGACCAACTATACTCTGTTTTTCGCCTAGCTTTTGACAGTTTGACTTTTTCTCCTTCTTAATGTCAAACTTGTGATGTAATTTAATGTAAATTGATGGATCATGATCTAAATATGTCAATTTTTCACTTAGGGAGGTAGATTCATCTATCAAAAAGTTGTTTGAAATTGAATGAATCAGTTCCCTAGTTTCTAGAGGCATGCTGTTCCACTGCCTAATTTCTAGTTCTCAGTTTAGAATTAGTTGGAACAGCTCCTAAACATGTGAGCTCGACCCCTAGATGCTAGTATGAGTTATGGTTTGTCTATATCTTGTGATCTTTCAGTCATTAGCATGGTTGGACTTTTGAGAAAGCAAGGAGCTTTATTGTACACTCATATCAGCAGTTTTGGCTATGGAATTGAGACCAGGGTTTGTTTGGTACAGTTATTTCTTCTGTAATTGTGAATTTTCTTATGTTTTATGTATGCCATTATCTATCTTGCTTCTTCTTAACTAAAACAAACAAGGGAAAGGGTAGAATCCATTGAAATTGCAGTGCTCTACCTGGGGTTTGCTTTAGTTTGTTGATGTTTTCCGTTGTTTGAAGAGGATCCATGGTTTCTCTTTCCCTCTTCAGCTCCTCACCTGTCTAATCTCTCCATCTCATTCAATTTGAAGTGCCAAACTAGACACCTACCTTGCCCCATTGAGATCCCTGCAAAACTAAGCCTCATTCCCCACACCCAAAATTTGCCTTTCCATTGGAACCAACAAAAACATCATTTTATTCAATCAAACTCATTTACACACATACCTAGCCTAAGGTCAGCATTTCTATCAGTCATCTCAAGCCCTTATTGATCATATTTTCACTGAGATTGACAAGGAGAGAGCCCTCTCCCGATCTGGTAGGGCTAGCTACCAGGCTAAGCGTGGTTTGATGTTGGCCCTGGATCCTACCTTTCTCATCCTGAGGTAGATTTAGGCTCTAACACTGACAACAAATTTTCATTATTGTCCTTCGATCGGATGATTCCACGAGTGTTCGACTTCAACTTCATTTTCACATTCACAGATTGTACTGTCGTACCTTGAGAGCCATTGTCATTACTGGTGGTTTCTCTCGTGCCTATTAATGGTCCATTTAATTAGCCAATAATCAGGTGGTTTTCTAACATATTCAACTTCGACACATTCATTCGCATGTTAGAATTCATACTTTGATCGGGTTGGGATGGATCGCAAGACCCTGAGCTTTGTCTGATATGGTTCAGGCTACGTGGAATTACGTATTATTCATGATTGTACACATGTTTCTACTATATGGATGGTTGTGAGCATACCGTGGGACTTTACATTTATGATGATCCTTCTATATCGAGTGGTTGTGTCCATACCTTAGATCTTGGATTTACAGATGATCCTTCTCATTCGGATGGTTGTGCCCATGCCGTGGATCTTTTTCATAGTCCTTACCATCCGGATGGCTACGCCTATACCGTGGATTCATGTTTTGATATCAGATATGTATATGTATATGCATCCTTGATTTGTAGGTCTCTTAACAATGTTTGTTCTCATCCTTGCAAAAGCTCGTAAAGCATCTCAACCATCACTCCCTATTCTTCCTTCATGCTTTAGGGGGCATTTGTTACACTGTATTTTGTCGCACCTCCTGCATTTCCCCATGACATACCCCAGTGCTCGAAACATGACCATCATGCAGTGTACTCATCTAGATACGTAGCTCACATCCTCCCTAAAACAACAATGGAAAAATGCCTTGAGATTCCCCTTAAGGAAATGGCTCTAAAACCCTAATTTTGGCATCATCGCCCCCCTAACATTGAAAACCATGATGACCGCCAGTTGCACTATACTAGCCCCGCGATGCTATCGCGCTTTTGGCTTGGATACCAGTGATGATCCCTAACAGGCAATTTTCGCAAAGAGGACAAGAAGCTTCGTGATCTAGAGGCTTCCAGAAAGATGAGCTGAAGGTTGTTCAACGTGGATGAGGTCGAGTTCTCTCAACTTGGCCTTTTAGTCTTATCCCTATGAGCTACCTCCTTGAGATGAGGGCCTTCTCTTATCTTTGGAGAGATCATAACTCCCTTTCCCTACCTATATATTCATCCTCTCCCATTCCCAAATGGTTGGTCTTTGGATTTTTGCACCCTTATGCCGAGATTATTCCTACATGCTACTCATTTGGCTTGGAGAAGGAGTGCTTGGAGAGCTTGAGCTTGGACTTGGACATTCACTCAAGGAGAGCTTATTTACATTAAGCCTTGGTTGTATGCTTCCTCCTTTATTCTATTAATATATACAATTGTTGGTTTATTTTTCATAAATGTGTATGTTAATGCATCATTTATCTTAATGCTCCTTGATCTGTTAAGTAGGTTACTTTCGATTATGCTATTTGTACCTGTATTCTTTATTGTGTCTTAATCTCTTGTGTAGCCATTTAAACACTATGAGCAGTAGGATCGAGCCCGTGGCGCAAGCGATTCAAGGTCTTCAACAAGGGAGGATATTGTAGCATCAGAATGAGGTAGTACATCTTACTCTTCTATTATTTCGATTGTAACTTAGGAAAGTGTCTAGTAGATTTTCATGTAGGTTGTCAGTCCCACTCATTGCGCTAGAGGGATTGTCTCTGTCCGCAGAGAGGATTGCTTAGACAACAGTGTGTTGTAGTGAAAATAAAACACCCCCATTTTATTCTATCATACTAGACATGGGGACCCTTTTGGCATTGCATGTAGACTTTGAGTGTGATTTCTTAATTTCAAATCTAACTTGCTTTTTATTTACAGTTGTCTTATTTTTTATAGTTTTCCTAAGTTTGATTAAGTTAGTTTGTTAATAAACTTTGTAAATAAGTTTTTTTTAAACATCCTAATTAATTAGATTAATGAATAAAATAGCCCCTGAGACCAAGATGTGTGCATAGGCTTTAACCCTTAATCACTAAACAAGTGATTATAATATATCGGAGATATCAGAGCTTTGACATCGGAGGAACCCTTTTAGAATTCCCCGATGTCAAAACCTCGATTCATAATATAATGGCTAATGTCATAATAAAATAATATAGTATTCAATCCATATACGTGGCATGGGGGGCATATTAAATTCGAAATATGTATGTGGAAAACCCTTTTTATAGACTTTAAAGTATTAGAAAAAACATATCATATAACCAAAGTCTAACTATTATATAAAGGTGTTATAATTTAAAAGCCGTGTCGGAGAACCCACATTCCATGTCATTGTTTCTTCTCTCGCATATCAGAGGTAATGCATATCAAAGATTTCCTTTCGAGACACATTTAAAAATCTTTGATATGGTTCCTCGTCGATATTCTGATATGCCAATCCCTCTAATCTCTGATTTCCAATATGCCAATCCCTTTGATCTCCGATAATCATATTCCCTCGACCTTTGATAATCATATCCCTCTGATCTTCGATCTTCAATAATCGTATCCCTTCGATCTCCGATATTCATATCTCTCCGATTGTCGATATCCCAATGTGCCTCCCCCTCCAACTTTCGATATTTGCCAAGCTCCAATATGTCGGATCCGATATGGTATTAATTCAGGTCTATAAAGTTATCGTATCTAATCCATATCAGAGCCGACCAATATCACAACTATTTAATTTTGTCTCATTTTAAAAGTTCCTATGAGCTTACCTCTGATACCACTCAGCTCTTGCCACGTATAAGTAAAAGCCACTTAATTAAATTAAAAAGGTCACTTGGCATAGTGGAAGGAGAGGGAAGTTCAAATAGATTTAAGGGAAAGAAACACCAACCTTTTCTAACAAGCTAGTGTTTTTATTGAATTTCACAAAACATACTTTAAAAGGATGCAAATATACTACCTTGTTTGGAAGGAAGAACAAAAGAGCATATATATTATATTTAAAGGTAAAAGATGCAACATTATCTAAAGGTGGAAGTTGCAACATGTAACATAGGTGTATATACATAGAGGAGAGAAGTATAATGATGAAGTGAACAAAATAAGAGGGTGGCAGGGGAAGAAATGAGAATGAATGAATAAGCATATAAAAGTTGTGTCTACATATCAGTCTGACATGGGGGAAGAAAAGGGAGTTTCAATGGCAGCGAACAACTGAAGCAGTAGACATTTTTTTGGTATCCTTGGCGACAAGGGAACATGCAGAGCCATAGTTGATTTCCTCTGAATTGATTAGTATAAGCTTCAAGCGGTCGACACCATTGAAGTTATATGTTTTCACATACAGTGTGAAGAGAAAATGACAGCATGAAACCCTTGAACAAACCTCATGGATATCACCAAGATTAGTGGAGAGTATGAACAAGTATTTTTCCTAGACACCCATGAGTTCAATTGCAGCATCATCAAAATCTATGACATTTTTCAGTAGGCCTGTGTGGTCATGCATTTCAAATTTCAGCACATAGCAATAGTCACATTCTGGGAAGTCACCACCACATTTTGTGCACTGCTACATACCATCTGAGTGGTGGACAACTTTTCTCATGCACTGGATGCTATCAAATGAGAGAGGGCATGCAAGGAGGTAGAAATCGTGCATGTCAATAGAGGTGATGGTTCCACGAACAAAGAACCATGTTGCTTTTCTGAGGGGATGTAAGTCTATGAGATTAGTAATTGTACGTTGTGGCTGGGATTGCTTGGAAGACCCGAAGAAATTTTTACTTAATGATGGTGAAGAACCCAAGTAGCCTTTTTCATGAAACCATGATTGAAGCTAGTGAGTCTCTAGAATGTCGGGATCCAGCAGGAGGCTAGTGGTGGAGATAGCCCCTACAGTTCTTCCATTAAATTTAGATATACACCCCCCTTTGATAGCACCAAAAGAGTGGAGTTCAAGGAGTTCCTTGCCAATAGTGTGGCAATGCTCACCCCATAAGGTGATGTCGATACTATACCCAGACATGTATTCCACGCTGAGAGTTTTTCTAAGTGTTTTAGACCCATATCTTTGACGAATGGTGGAGGTTGGATAAGTGGACCTCACCACGCTAGTGATGTCCACAATTGAGCCGAGGTTTGCAAATATAATTTCACTTATATATTTGAAATGGAAATGGCGGAAAGGAATTGTCGAAACATCATCCAAGCAAGGTTCGACAGTGGAATTTGCAGAGAGGAAGACTTGTCATTTGCTATTGAGATGGTTGTAATTTTTGTTTGTTGATTTGAATGTCCCATTTGAAACCATGTAAATTTGCCCAATTTGGACAAGGTCATGCAAGGAATCTGCTAACTCATCAAAGGTAGAGAGATGGATTGCATCATTAGAACAATTAATGAGGTCAAATCCAAATACCTTTCCATAGGAACGAGCATTGTTGTATGAGTGAAGAGTTGTTTTTGTAAGCACCCTATCCTGGATTGACCAATGTTTACAGTAGGGGCTTAGTGCCATGAATGGCATGGCAACAGGCACAACAGAGGACAACTGAGTTTATGATGAACCAAAACCCTATGTCGAAGCATGAGAATACAAGTAGGAGTCGTGTGACAATGAAGAGCCTACTTGATATGTGGACGGATGTACAATTTGATGAAGGGTTGGGTCCCCAATCAAAGCTGTATGGCGTTTGAGAACTTCGAGTTCAAGAAATTTTATAGTCCTAAAAAGAAGGAAAGAAAGAGGAAAGCAACAACACTAGTTGGAATGTCAATGGTGAAGAGAGGGAAGGAAAACAAAAACATAAATGATGTGGTGAAGAGTGTGAACATACACATAATTTTGCAAAAGTGTGCGAGTGGCTTCTTTGAGAATGATAATCGACCCCAACTATAGGGCACTAGAGGTGACATGGGCATTGTAAGCATATGGAAGCAAATTTTTGTGCTGAGAGGTACCATCGGAGAGGGAAATGTGGTAGCGTTGGGACAATGTCTTTGTCGAAGGAAGAAGGTTGAGTTCAACTATTTGGAGTGATGGTTGGATCGTTGTAGAGCCAGCTAGCAACAAAGTGATGGCATTCTTTGTCAAGGTAGGCTCCATGATGAGGAGGAAAGGAGGTGTCCTAAAAGGTGAAAACGAGTGAAATTTTGTTAACGTTGAAAGGGAAGAGGGAATCAATCATCTAGCGATCTCTCACTCACAGGATTATCACATTTGCAAGAAAATGAAAGAAAAACGATTCACAATTTAGATTGTGGTTAACATCGAAAGGTAAGGGGGAATCAATCATGAGATGTTTAATCATAGAAAGTTGCCTCTCTATATATGACGTTTCAAAAACTCCACACCATGTTGTTTTGTACGTCCAGGCAATGTAGATATTCTCTTTACAGTACAAACATACAAAAAAAAAGTTATATATGCAGCATGACAACTTTGATACTTGGAATCTGATTTTACAAGGCAATATGGTTAGTAGGTTGTCAATTCTCACCTGCTTGTTAATGGAATTTCGAGACAGGTACCCGCGTGAAGCAACAACAAGAGCAACAACAACAACAACAAAAATTTCAACCTAAAAAGCAACAGAATAGATCAAGGTGAAGAGGCTAAATAGAGCACATATCCATCCACCAACTAAGAAGAGGGAAAAATAAATTAGAGTAATGATAGATAACATAGAGCTTAGTGCTACTAATGACAAAGATTTTCGTGTGAGTGATAATAAAGTGAAAAATAATTCACATAGTCGGTCCATTAATTAGATTAATGAATAAGATAGCCCTCGAAACCAAGATGTGTGCATAGCCTTTAAGCCTTAATCGTTAAACAATGTGGCATATCAATTAAATATATATCAGAGCTTTTGGGCATTGAGACTTTGATATAATAAGAATCCTTTTGGAAATATCCAAAACCCAAAGTCCAATCCATCATATTAATGTGGTTCTCTTCAATAAACGTATATTATAAAGTGCCTTGGGCATCAAACATATGATAAGCAAGTGTCGGAGTAAAGGACCCACATTCCATGTCATTGTCTCTGCTCTTGCATACCGTGGTTTTTGTTTTGAGACACATTTAGAAAAACCCCATAACATCATTCGTCGATACTTTGATATAGTTCCTCGCCGATATTACAATATGCCAATTCGTGCGAGTGAGAATAAAGTGAGAATAAATGCACATAGTCATTCATTTAATTAGATTAATGAATAAAATAGCCCTCAAGACCAAGATGTGTGCATAGGATTTAAAACTTAGTCATTAAAAATGTGGCAAATTGATTAAATATATATCAGAGCTTTTGGACGTTGAGACTTTGACATCAGAAGAATCCTTTTGGAAATCTTTGAAACCCAAAGTTTGATCCATCATATTAATGTGGCTCTTTTCAATAAATGTATATTATAAAATGCCTAGGGCATAAAACATATGGTAATCAAGTGTTGGAGTAAAGGACCCACATTCCACATCATTGTCTTCGCTCCTGCATATCGAAGGTATTGCATATCAAGGTTTTCATTTTGAGACACATTTAAAAAACCCTGATAACATCATTCACCGATATTCCAATATGGTTCCTCGTTGATATTATGATATGCCAATCTCCCGATATGTTGATACACATTGCCTCTTCGATATGCATAAAGTTCCTTTAGTGTTAAAAACCATCAGGGAGCGCCGATAAATATTAACAAAGGATTTTATCGCAAAACCAAAGGTTGACGGGCCCTTTTCTCTCTCCTCTAGCAGGACACATGCAACATATGGTTGTTTCTGATAAACTACACGTGGTAGCATATGATTGGTTCTTATAAGCTACACATGGCATCATATGAATGGCTCTGATAAAGACAAATGTGGGTGACACGTGGCACCATTCACGACGTGCAACATGGAATATGATGACATCATGTCGGAGGTTGAAGATCGCAATACCGGCATATCAAAGGTCAATATGTTAGAGGTCCTTCATATCGGTGCATCGCATATCAGATGTCCAAAATATCGGCGATCGCAACATCGGAGCATCAAGTACATCGACGCGTCGCAATATCGAAGCATTGACACATCGGAAGGTTGGCGAATCAGAACTTCTTAAGATGACAACCTTTAAAAAGTTGCGATATGCATAAAGTGTTGATAGCATTAAAAACCGTCGGGGAGCGCCAATAAAGATTAACAAAGGATTTCATTGCAAAACCAAAGGTTGATGGGCCCTTTTCTCGCTCCTCTAGCGAGACACGTGGCAATATATGATTGGTTCTAACAATATACAAATGGCAGCATATGATTGGCTCTGATAAAGACACATGGCAACATATCATTGGTTCTGATAAAGCTACAATGGTATGTGACGTCAACATGACTTGGTGGTACGACATGACATGTGGTAGGGAATTTTGACGTTTTAAGGGGCCTAAGGGGTCAAATCTAGGTGACACTCAACACCACTCACGAGGTGCCAAGTGGAATATAATGACGTCATATCAGAGGTTGAAGATGTCAGCACTTTGTAACAGTTAGTGATTGGAAACTTGCAATAATGGGGCTCCGATATTAGGTTGGCACATGGTCGAGAAGCATTTAAAGGAACTAGGGTGTAAATAAACCCCCGAAAAAACAAAACAAAAAATAAAACAAAACAAAACAAAAACAAAAACAAAAACAAAAACAAAAACAAAAACCAAAACCAAAACAAAAACAAAAACAAAACAAAACAAAACAAAAAAAACTAAAACAAAATAACAAACCAAAAAACAAAACAAAACAAAAAATGCCTTGGTACCTTAAGGCTAAGCAGCAAGTCACAGGCAGTGGTCCTATGATGAGAAATGCGGGAAGGAGCTAAGCGCAGAATGGCCAGAAGAGTTAAGAGACGGATGAGTCGGCAACTATAATTCTGGAACACCACTAAGGCCACCACAGTTGATCGCTCGCGGCTGTAGAAAGTGGGGAATTCAAGCGGTTAAGGGGAAGAAATACCAGCTTCATCCCTGGGTTGTCTAAACAACCTGACACCTTAAGGCTAAGAGCATGTGCATTTCGGTCTTTGTTTAAACTGTGATTTAATAACCACTGTCGAATCGGTATATTCTTTCTAGGCCGAAGAATCTATTATAGTGTCGTGAGGATGAACTTCATAATAAAAATCCTATCAGCTTAATTATTGGTAATTAAAATAAAATTTTGGAAGCCCTATTCCAAAATAGACATACCTATTGACATAAATATTTTGTGGATATTCTCAAAAGGTTAAATACCTTTAAATAACTACCATCCTTCTATTAATTAATTGATAATTAAATTTAAATCATGGAAGCCCTATTCTAAAATAAACAATAATAATTGATGTAATTTTAGAATTTATGGAATACATGTGATAATTGATTTGTTCTTTAAACATTTTAATTAAAGAAGTTAAGGTATGATAGTTATGAAGATTTTGTTAGTTAAAATCTAGTGTAAACCAAATAGGAGGAAACCATTAGATTGATGCTGAGAATTATAACTGTGCAATGCATTTGGTAGGTAAACAAGTTTGCAATACATTTGGTATGTTATAAATATATTACTTAGAAGTGCACTACACATACTTTATCTTTCCAAACACACATTGTTATTAGTTTGCATAACTATTTAAACTATTACTTTAGTTACTTCCTACCACAATTTAAGCAAGTCTTTGCATAAAAAAGGAGAGGGATAAGATGTAAATAAATATATTTACTAGGGATTACTTGCCACCATTATTTATGTAAGAGTAAAATTGTAAATGTGTAGACATCTCAATTTATTAGTTCCTATAGGATTTGACTTGCCTATTAACCACTATTAATTTAGCATTGAGTGGTAGGCACTAAAATGCCCTGCAACACTTATTTTAAATGAATTGTTATTTTCATTAAAACGTTTATATATAATCACAATTTAATCTCTTCTTCTTTGGTGTTCCCTCCCCTTGTTTCAGGGGTATGATAGTTATCTTTATACTATGACACTTCCTTGAACAATTTATGGTACCTCCACCTGCAATCATTTCTTGAAATTCTCATGCTAGAAATACAATACAATTAATAAGTTTCTCCAATTTGTAATTGATGAAGTTATAGGTAACACCTAAATCTATCAACATTGTTACCTTTTTCTTTTTGATATATCCTTCTATATTGAGGCTTTATGGAGCGCTAATGTCAGCCAATGCATGACAATATATTGTTAGAGTAGTCTCTTCTACCTCTATATCTTGTGATAGTTCCAATTCTTGATATTCTTCATCTTCACGGTCCATGTGCAATAATTTCTTTTCATTGCATTTTTCCCTTTATTGTACTTGTTGTCACACATCCATTTGCTAAGGTGTCAACCTTGTCGATTTAGGTGAAGGAGAATGGTGTTCTCTATCATTATTGGTGACCAATTTTCTAGTAGCTATCTTTTTATTTTCACCTGTTTTAGGGATTTAGATCCAAAGAGTTGCACCTTATGTTAGATACTTTCCTTTAAAGTTCCCATAAAGAGTTCTAACAAATAATCCTCTAAAATGTTCTTTACCCCGAGACACAACTTTTGGAATTGTTGAATGTGTTATGTGATTGGACCTTTTTTCTGAAGATTTATCAATTCACTAAAGAATGTATTAATCTTAATTCCCTGTAATGTGCTATCAGTTCCTCTATCAGTTCGTCTATGTTTACCTTTTTAAGCTAACACTTAGTGTATATCAAAGTATTACACCATTTAGAATATCCATGTTATAGAATTTTTACTATCAAACTTCCTTCTATCAATCTTTGGAATGAAGTAGTTCTTTGGTGCTATCTTGAAGCCCTAATAATGTGAATTTTGGATTGATATGATTATGGTTCTGTGATTCAATATTTGTGCTGTCAAATTGTGATGAAAGACTCTCCATGATTGAGTCCCAACACCATGATTTTCCTTATGTTCATGGTTTCCTTGGAATCTATATCCCTTTTAAGGAGATCATTTAATATAATGGTTTGTAAATTTTTTATTTCTTCCTCATTTTCAGTCATGGGTTTTTGTATTTCTTCCTTAATGGATTTTTGTATCTCTTCCTTATCATTTTTCATTTCTTCCTTATTTTCCTTCATTCTTTGTTCCATATGTGACAAATGTACCTTTTAACTTGGATACCTAGTACTAGATATGTTCTAATTCTTCATGAGTCATGGATGAACTTTTGGGAGGTTAAGTGGTCAAATAACTTTTGAAGCACCCTTAGGAGCTATATGCGTAATAATAATGCTCCTCTTTTTCCTCTTTATTACAAATTTTAAATCACCAAAAATAGATCTGGTAATCTAAAGTTAGGCCAATTGTAAGTTAGATAACTTTAAAAAGCCTAGTTTGTAGACTATTTGAGTGGATGACCTTTGTCCTAATATAGCTCTGAAATTTGAGCTCTTCTGAATCTAAAATTTTACCCTACAATACTTGGATATGTCTTCTCTACAATTCCATAGGCTTGATGGAAAATTAACGTGCCAATTAAAAGTTATGGTAGCTTTCCCAAAACTTGTTGATTTCTAGCCTCTCCTCAAGGGAAAACTTGTATAGCATGTCACTTATCCAATTTCTTAAATATAATTCTAAAACATTTATCTAAATTACCTTAGTGTATATTCACATTTCCCAAAAAAATTCACAGTTTGAAACAACTATGGGAGAGTGTTACAATTAAACGTCCAAGATCACTTGTTTAAAACTAATTTTAGGACTATTCACAAACCCTAACTTCCACGAAGTATATCTCCAAACATGTAACGAACCAAAATATAAAACTTTAAATAGATGTGCCACAAGATACATAATCGGTCTCTTAAAAATTTAATGATCAAAAGTGTCCCAATAAAGAGTAATAGTGAAAAATCATGTCACTCATTTGAAACTGATTTTAGGACCATTCATAAACCGTAACTTCCATAGGGTGTATACAGGAAAGTATAGCGAACCATAATTTGCAATTTTGACCAGAGATATTTGGAGACATACCCTCAATGGTCTTCAAATTTCATGGTTTGAATATTCCCTAAGAAATATTTATAGCAAAAATGCCACAATGATTTGGTTAATGCAATAAACCCTAGGTGTGTATGCTCTGATATTGATGTTATGAACCATGTGCCTAGAAAATGATAAGAAACTAATAATTACAATCCACTTCAAGAGGGAACCTCCTTTTATAATTAATACAATGTATGAGACAAGATGTGATGACCCTAAGACTATGTTCTCCTTGATATAGATATATATATATATATATATATATTATATATATATATATATATATAGAATAGAGAGAGAGAGAGAGAGAGAGAGAGAGAGTTACAATGAAAGGTTCTAACTTACATAACAATATACATTAGAAACATAATAACTCTATATCTAGGACCTAATAAGGGTTTTTGGGGTTAAAATGGGTTTTTGCTAGGGCTTAACACATGAATATTCAAAACAGATATTACCACATACTAGTTTGACAATAAGTGCAATGTAAATCTAATATTGCAAATAATGCATTAATCTTTAATGATCCAAATGATATCAATTCATATATTATCACCAAATTGATATTTTCAATTACCAACTTGCAATTCTTACATGAGATGATACAACCTTTCAATTGTTTGTCCCTTCTTTTAATTAAGGAAGTCATTTTATGCACCATGCTTGAGACAATACAAGTGAGAGGAAGAAATGACAGAGCATGTCTAAATAAGTGTAGTCATATATGTGTAAGAGGAAGCTCAAACTAAGCCCCAAGGGTTAGCCCAACTGGTCAAGTTAGTGCCTCGCCAATCGGGAGGTCATAGGGTCGATTCTACCCGAAGCCCTTGGGGTCAGGTCTTTGATGGCCGAGGGGCATGATCCTAGAGATCAGCCTTAGTGTTTGCGTGGACGTAGCCGGCACCCATAGACCACAGGTGTCCGTCAACCACCCAGGAAAAAAAAAAAAAAAAGAGGAAGCTCAAACGAATTAGCAACATACACCCATGGTGGTTTCCTTTCAATTAGTTACACATTTGGGGGTGACATTGTGGCTCCTACTTGGGGACATGCACTCTATGCCAGTGTGTGAGATCTCTTGAATCTCACTTTTCATCAACCAATGACCTACTCACACCATCTTAAAAAAGCATCAATAACATAAGAAATCAGGGCTAGCCTAAGAACCATATGAAAACACTATTGGGATAAAGTAGATAGCCAATCAAACAAATTTAGCATGTATCACTCAATCATATGTAAGAAATAAAACATATAGGTGAGAAGAAAATACTTGAAATTGATGGAAAAAATGAGAACTAAATTTAATGCTCATGGATCTTATTTATGTGCACTGAGACACAAAAGAATTTACATGGATCATCATATGCCCTGTATATTGAATTAATTAAACTAATGTAGCCATTCGACTAATCAAATGAAAATCATGATGAAGAAAAGGACAGATGATAAGGGTTAAAATTCATAATAGTGATCAATCACAATATGATTCCAAGGTGGCTCCAACTATGGTATGTTCGGAGGATGTCAAGAAATTCCCAAAAAGTGACCCTTTATTAAAAAATATTTTCCCTCATCATAATAAAGGACAATTGAGTTGGAATTTGCACCATGCTCAAGCTATTGAACTTCATCGTCTTTTTTGTTTGTGTCATGCACAAGATCTCCTTGAAAATAGAAGTATTCAACATCTCACTTGGCCTCTTGAATGTGAAATATCTAGGTGAGGCTCAAATCGACATGATCTTCAAAGGATTGAAAATAATTTATGGGATCTCCATGAAATGGAACACATTCCTTCAAACTAGCACTAGTTCCAATATCATGATAAGTTTTCTCCATATTCAATTCACATGCTACAAGCAAGGTAGTTGGGATAAGCTTACTCCTATTACTTCTACCAATACTAGTATTTGAAAGGGTGAAGATTAGATAGTCATTTAGGTATTCATTATCCATAGTGCACACATGTTCATTTATGGGTTCAGTAGACTTCTCAGCTCACAAAAATATAGAAAAGATAGATCAACACCTTAAAATTCAGCCTCTTCGAGGGGGCAACCTCCTTTACATTACACAAATGAATGATTCTTTGATGATTCAAATGACAAAACCTCCTTTCTATATATAGGAGTCTAAGGAGTCACAATATAACCCAGCCGTCCTAACAATAATAATATAAAGGCACAAAAATAACAATAGAGGGATTCTATGAGGCACAGTAATAACAATATGGGGACAATAGGGGCACAACAATACTAATAAGGGATACAACTACAATAGTAATGTTGTAATCACTAGCATTATAGGGACCTAACATGCCCCTCTCCTTCAAAAAAGTGTTGTCCTCAATGCTTGAGTAGTTTTCGATGCTTCTGTATAAAATTCT
Organism: Pinus taeda; assembly: GCA_000404065.3. NCBI lineage: Eukaryota > Viridiplantae > Streptophyta > Pinopsida > Pinales > Pinaceae > Pinus > Pinus taeda. The sequence goes on from APFE031054498.1 coordinate 64,625, forward strand.
CATCCTCCCATGTGGAATCTTCAACAGATAAGTTCTTTCACTTGATGAGATACTCCAAAATTGATCGATTTCGTAGCTTTCGAGTTCTTATTTCTGTGACTGCTTCCGGTTCCAATATAATTTTTCCTTCCTCGTCAAGTTCTGGAAATATTATTTGAACTGGGAGCTTGGCGCCTATAACCTTCTTTAAACATGAAACATGGAAAACTAGGTGCACTCGAGAAGCTGCAGGAAGCTCCAATTTGTATGCCATAGTACCAATCTTTTGCAACACCTTGTACGGACCATAATACTTTGGTGATAATTTATTATCCTTCTTAGCTTGCTTGAGGGACATTTGTTTATATGGTTGTAGCCTTATGAATACCCAATCACCTACATTAAAACTTCTTTCGCTGTGATTTTGATCTGCCTGTTGTTTCATTCTATTTTGCGCCCACATGAGGTTATCCTTTAAGAGTTGGAGGACTTGTTGTTGATGCTTGATGTGATGTTCCACCACTTGAACCTTAGAATTTTCTCTTAAATATGATGTGATGGATGGTTGTTGATATCCATAAAGTGTCGTAAATGGGGTCATTGTTGTTGTTGTATGGAAGGAAGTGTTATACCACCATTCAGCTAGAGACAACCATTTGACCCATTGTGTCTGTTTATCATATACAAAGCAACGAAGATATCCTTCCAAACATTTGTTTACTATCTCAGTTTTCCCATGAGATTGAGGATGATAAGATGAGCTATGAGCTAACTGAGTACCTAGACAAGAAAATAATTCTGTCCAAAAATTTCCAGTGAAAATGGGATCTCTTTCACTTACGATAATCTTTGGGTTTCCATGTAGCTTTTGAATTGTTTCCATGAATGCGGTAGAAACTGTATTGGCTTTAAATGGATGTGATAATGCACAAAAGTGTGCATACTTGGTAAGTTTGTCAACTACCACCATGATGACAATCTTTCCCTCAAACTTGGGTAAACCTGTGATAAAATCCATTGAAACCTCCTCCCAACATTGGCTTGGAATGGATAAAAGTTGTAATAGACCCGGGGTCTTAATTGTTTCAACTTTATTTTGTTGGCAAACCAAACATTCTGCCACAAACTTTTGAATATCCGATTAAGGCCATCCCAAAAAAAATCCTTCTTAACCCTCTGGTAAGTTTTTAAAAATCCTGAGTGCCCTCCTAAGGGAGAAGTGTGCAATTCCATAAGAAACTTTTGTTTGAATTGGGAATTCTTATAGAGGTATAAGCGACCTTTGTACCATAACGAATCATTTGCTAGCTAAATGTATCAGATGTACTGGAATCTTGTTGTAACTTTTGAATAAGTGCCCACACTTCATCATTCTTCCATTCCTCCCTTGCTTCGTTTATCCAATCTGGTTGGATAATAGAAATGGTGGACAACAATGCTTCCACATCCTCATCCTTTCTTGAGAGTGCATCTACCACCACATTTTGCTTCCCTTTTTTGTAGATGATTTCAAAGTCATAACCCAACATCTTTGTGACCCACTTTTGTTGCTCTCCAGAGGATAATCTTTGTTCTAAAAAGTATTTAAGGCTATCATGATCTGTTTTTACCTTGAAGTGTCTTCCCATTAGGTAGGGTCGCCATTTCTTAAGTGCATGAGTATTGCCAACATTTCCTTCTCATAAATAGCTTTGTGTAAAAACTTTCCCTTGATTGGATGACTTTCAAAAGCAATGGGTCTTTCATCTTGCATTAAAATAGCACCAATTCCATTTCCTAAAGCATCACATTCAACAATAAAGGTTTTTGTGAAGTTCGGTGTAGCTAAGATCGGTGCTTGGCACATTGCCTCTTTAAGATGTTCGAAGGCCCTTGTTGTTTCTGGAGTCCATGCAAATGCATCTTTCTTCAATAATGTTGTTAGAGGTGCTACTATTCTCCCATAATCCTTAACAAACTTGTGATAATACCCTGCCAACCCTAGAAATCCTCGCAGATGCTTTATGGATGTGGGGATTTTCCATTCCTTAATGGATTTAATTTTGCTAGGGTCTACCTTAACTCCTTCATGAGATACAATATGACCCAGATATTCCACCTCTTGTACTCTAAAGAAACATTTGGATCTTTTTGCATATAATTGTTTTTCCTCCAATAGCTGTAGCACCCTGTCAACATGTTCAACATGATCCTTCCAAAACTTGCTGTAGATTAGTATATCATCAAAGAATACTAACACAAATTTTCTAAGGAATGGTTTGAAAATTGAATTCATCAAACCTTGAAATGTTGAGGGTGCATTGGTAAGGGCAAAAAACATGACCAAAAATTAATAATGATCCTCATGAGTTCTAAATGCTATTTTCAAAATGTCTTCAATATTCATTATGATTTTATGATATCCTAAACGAAGATCCAACTTGGTGAAGTAAATTGATCCATGCAATTCATCTAGTAATTCATCAAGGACAGGAATGGGAATGATCCATCCTTCTTGTGCACCAATACTATTGGAGCAAAGAAAGAACTTTGACTCAGTTGAATTATACAGCCTCTAGCATTTCTACAACCATACGTTCAATTTCACTCTTTTGGGCATAGGGATATCTGTACGACCTGATGTTGGAGGAACACTTCCTGGAATCAGATGAATAGCATGATCATGATCACGAATAGGTGGGAGACCTTTGGGAGTCTCAAATACCTTGGAATGATTGTCCAAGCTATTTGGAGATCTGGAGAAATAAATGATTCCAATGTGGAAACATATAGCGAACATAATTGTGCAATTACACCTTTTCATTCCTTTTTTAGAAGCTTTGTCATACCATTAGATCTGATTAGCTTTCCTAGTTTCCCTGCAATACCCCTTAATACAACTTTTTTTCCTTCCATAGAAAATTTTGTGAAAAGTTCTTGAAAATTAAAAGCTATTGTACCCAAGGATTGTAGCCATTGGACTCCTAGTACAACATCAGCACCTCCCATTGGAATGGAAAGCATTGGGCTAGTCAATACATATTCTCCCATGGATAGCTTGACATTATGGCATTTTCCAGAGCAATTTATTGTTCCTCCATTTGCAATCATCACTTGACACTCTGGTGCTGGATATAGGAAGCAATTCAATTCTTTTGCTACCTTACAATGAATAAAATTGTGGGTACTTCCTGAATCAATCAACACTATTACCTTTTTCTTCTTGATTTGTCCTTCTATCTTGATGGTTTGAGGAGTGGTAATTCCCGCCAATGCATTCAAGATATGGTCGGATTATTTTGTTCTTCATCTAGGCTTTGTTCCTGGAGTATATCCTCTTCTTTTGACCTTTCTTTCTCCTTTTCTTCCTCCTCTTCACAATCTATGTAGAATAATTTCTTCTCAGCACACTTATGACCTTTAGTGTATTTGCTATCACAATTGTAACAAAGACCTTTTGCTCTTTTTTCTTCCAATTGTTGTGGTGTCAACCTTGTAGGTTGTGGAAGACTATGGGCAACAACACTTCTGTCTTTATAGTTGTGACTGGTATGCTTCCCAGTTGCCATAATTTTGCTTTCCATTTTTCTTGCTAACCTGAATGCTTTCTCTAATGAATCAGGTTCCCAAAGGCGAACATCATGTTGGATATTATCCTTTAAAGACCCTATGAACACATCAATCCTATGCTCCTCTGGAATATCTTTTACCCTTATGTTCAATTTTTGGAACTCCTCAATGTGCTCCATTATTGAACCCTTTTGTTTGAGACTTATCAATTGGCTAAAAAAAGTGTTGCTTTTTGTATCCTCATAATGTGTTGTCAATTCTTCCGTAAAAATTGCCCAAGTGATAAATTGTTTACGAGAGCAAAGCCATTGATACCATACAAACTGATTTGGTTCCAAATATAAAGTTGCCATACGTACCTTTTGTGTGTTTTGCACATTATTGAGATCGAAAAATTGCTCCATCTGTAATATCCATGTTGCGGGATCCTTGCCATCAAACTTCCTCATATCGATTTTTGGAATATATGGGTCTTCGATCCCACATTAGAGTCTATGGAATCATGATTAACATTTCTTTTGTTCTCATCATGAGCTTCCTTTACTACCCTTTCAACCTTAGTGACCATTTCTTGTAGAAACTTATTCATATTTATCTTCAATTCGTCCATGTTTGTCTTCAAATCGTCCATGTCTGTCTTCAAATCTGTCTTCAAATCGTCCATTTCTGTCTTCAAATTTGTCTTCAAATCGTCCATGTCTGTCTTCAAATTTGTCTTCCAATTGTCCATCTTAGATTCCATGCCCTTTATCTTAGATTCCATGCCATTTATCTTAGCTTCTGTTAGCTTTTGTGAGGCTGACATTTTTTGCACTTGGTCTTGTAATTTTGATATATCATGTAGCATTTCTTCCTCTTCATCATGAGTCATGCTAGAGCTTTCAGGTTCCTTACTAGGTGTTTGCATTTTCTTTCCTCGGGGCATCAGTTACCGATAATAATGCTCTACTATGCCTTTTGAATTCCTTCAAATAAATTTTCAAACCCAGCTTAAGCAAAAAATTAAGAAAATCTACACACCTTTTTTCACTTTGTAGGAGCTCGATATTGCCTCTGATGTATATCTGTACTTTGCGATCATCTAGTTCTGAATTTGTGACCTGTAGTAGCCCTCTTTTTCTTCTTTCCAATGCCACAAGTCTGACCCAAATTGGATTCTCCGACGAAGAGTTATACGAAATCTACCACAGTGACTTAATTATAGACTAGTTCAGTAGAGCGAACTTGTACGACGTGCCACGAGTCACTGTTTCAGCCTTTGACTCTAAAAAATATATAAATGAAAACTAAAGTCCGTCTTCTTTCTGCAACTTCTTACTAAATTTCAATCCGATGCTCAGAAAGAAAGTTATGACGATTTTCCCCAGGTCACCTGTTTTGAGTGTAATTCAGGAGTCTGCAAAAAGGCCAAATTCCTCAGATCATATCTCCGAAAATATATCACGAAAAGATCTGAAATTCGGACCCAAAGTTCAGCATCAATTCTTCTCAAATGGGTTTTTTTTGCGACTTCTGCAACATCCCAGAAAAAAAGTTATAGCGAAAATGCCACGATGACCTGTTTGGAGCAGCGAAACCCTAGAAACCTGGCTCTGATACCAAATGTTATGAAACCAGCTCACAAAAAGATAGAAAATAGAGATCCACGCCTTAGAATTCAGCCTCTTCGAGGGGCAAACTCTTTACATCACATAAATGAACAATTCTTGGATGATACAAATAACAAAACCTCCTTTCTATATATAGGAGTCTAGGGAGTCACAATATAACCCAGCCGACCTAACAATAATAATATAAAGCCACAAAAATAACAATAGAGGGATTCTATGGGGCACAGAAATAACAATATGGGGGAAATAGGGGTACAACAATATAAATAATGGGTACAACTACCATAGTAATGGGGTAATCACTAGTATTATAGGGACCCAACAGCTATCAAGTCACTATTATATCATATCCAAGTGCTCAATGATTCCAGCCTCCATTTCATTGACAACTTTTAATTTTCCTGTTATTGAATCATGATCACGACTAAGTCGCCCAACCTTATGTGGATCATCCCATAAATCTAGCCTATTAAGTTCAATACTCAATTGCTCCCAGCCTGGAGATAACCTTCTTCCATTACATGCGTTTATTTTTTAACGAGCTAAATTGATCGAGCTACAACTGCAGCATGGCTTCACCAATCACTTTTTTATTTATTCTTTGCATGCTTCCCCAATACTTCCATAACATTAAGAAGATCTGAGCCCTTTCGAACAAAAGAAAGAGAAATCATGTCTATTTTGTTAGGAACACCCCACACCAAAATATCCTCCTTGTCTTTTTCCGTAAGAGTTGGCAGATCAACCACAACTCCAGGAAAATCAACATATTCGTTTCTCACTGAGGACAACCGTATTTTAATAGTGGCACCTCACTATGGCTGTCTTTTTATTAGTTGAACCATCACCGCACAAGATTGTATTACTAGGACATTTGAGCCATCTATTATCAATGAGGCTAAAATTTCCTTTATCATCTTGTTTGAAATCGATGAGATGCATTAGTTTGCAAGCAACCTGTAGAACTGCTTGGTTTATGCCATTATTGTGGCAGCACTGCCTGCGCCCAATTCTATGAACCTAGTCTTGTTGATCACCTATTCCATATGTTGCAGCATGTACATCATAACAGCGTAATGGTCAGAAAGCGTAGCGTAAAGTGCTTGATAGGTTGCATTTGCGTATTTCTCTGCTTCTATAGCTCTATACATCTGATTGGAAGAAGGGGAATGTGAATTTCTGCTAGTCTCTCATGTGGTGGATTTTCATATTTATTTTATTTATTTATTTTTTCCAGTGAAAAAAATGACAAATATTCCTACTAATACACCTTCATTGCGTTGGGTTCGTGCCATTTCAAGGCTGAGAAATTACTATGTTACATGCACTCAATTCCAAGTGTCCTGATTACGCTTGCATATGTTCTTTGGAGAATCAATATATCTATGCATCATTATATTAGTGCAACAAACTAAAAACGTGGAGATCTCTTGGGCAATGACTTTTTAAAAGAAGTAAAGAAAGTAAATGATTATTGCAGGTGATTTACTTTTATGACCCTATTGAGTGAGTTATATCTTAATATGGTTAGATTTTCTAGCTAGTTTAATGTTGGAAGCTCTTTTAAACTGGTGTTGCATGTTTTGTACAAATTATGAGCATTATTGTTTGCCACAATCTAGGAGTTACTCTGGTAGCCTATGATCATAATATTTCTCATGCATTTAGCATCGTTTTTATCTGAAGTGTTGGAGCGACTAAAGCAATTGGGGTGAGCCTGGCATACTAGAATGTAGTAGGTATCTAATAAAAGTAGTCATGCATGCATGGGCCCATAGGTCTCAAGGGTTCAACACGGCTCTGATACCAAGTGTAAGGAACAATTATATATATATATATATATATATATATATATATATATATATATATATATATATATATATATATATATATATATCACAATACAATACAACTAGAAGAGGAAAACATTGGGAATTCAAATTTATTCAGCACTGTTTAACACATCCCTAAATTTCATTTCACTGAACATATCATAAAATTTACATATATTTAACTAATTCCATAAAGGAATCATACAAAATAATATTGTAATACATATGTATTGTTCACCAGAAGACGAGACTCCACTTGATTTTCCATGTCTTCCCTTGTTGTCAGTCACCTCCAAGAGTGAATGACGACGTACTTGATCCAAATGCGATGACCCACCAGTTAACCTCCTAGCCTACTCCTTGGGTACTCTTCTTCCCCATGGACCCCTGAGCTGCAATGAGGTTATATAATGGAGGAATGCAATAGTTGGTAGAGGAGAGCACTCCTTAGCTCAAGAGTCCTCTCTCTAAAATCCTCTACCTCACCAAACTCACTATAGTTTCGTAATCACTGCTTTGTCGTAGTCTCATCCATCCAACAATAGGGTTCCCCCAAAAAGTCCCCTCTCCTATGACTTGCCCCTTCTTTTATAGGAGTTCTTGTAGGTGACACTTGGCATGTCATGCATAATTAATTATTTTTTTATAATTCAATAGTTTGCTTATTCACCCACCCATGTGTCACTCTTTCATCAAGGGTCTCCAAAATTATTTACTTAAATTTTAATTTAAAACTAATATTTTCCTCACCTCAACAAGATTCCTATTTCTTCTCCTAATTTCCTCTTGATCCCCTTTTTACTCCTTAATTTGTGTTCATTACTAAAGTCAATCAATGAGTCAATATTTGATCCTTTATCTACTCCCTAATTTAACTCAAGTTATCTCTTAGATGGATATTCTTATGTTGGTTGATGCCACATGGAGGTTCTCTACACTTTTTTAAAATTTAATTTATTAATCTTATTTTAATTCACTATCCTCTTCTTTTAATTATGTTTAACTATTTTGGGATTAATCTTTATCCTTACAATTATATCCCTCTTTCCCCTTTTACCTAATTAAACTACATAATCTACCTACTATTTTCCAACATGGGAAGGGTAGAGTTTTTAAGGTAACCTATTTTATTTCTTCTTATGACCTTCTTAGCCTATTATTTTTGATTTAATTATATCGGTTTCTAACATCATTTACCCTTGATGTAAATTTACCTAGTTTTCCTTTTTTGATTATATTTATTAATTAATTTATTTTTAATGGTTCCAAGGGTGCCAAGTTTGGTTGTGCCCTTCAAGAAATTCCCTTGAAGTTCCAATGGTGCCAAGCCTAATAGTTTATTTGTGATGCTAAGGTTGCCAATTTGGTCACACCCTTTAGGAAATTCCCTTGAATTTCCAAGGGTGCCACACCACTTTCCCTTCAAGCATTCAATGACTACTAGGGGAAAGTATAGGTGCAACGTCATAGACCACTATCATCTCTTACGTTTCCTGCTATAGTGAGACTAATGGTGTCGGGGATCAAGGAATCCGCCTTGATGCGCACCCCCGGTAAAATCCTCATGAGCGACCCAACTTTGGGACCTGCCTTCATGACATCGTGATCTTCAAGGTGAAAGTGTTTCAACCTTTCCAATCCAAGTTACGGTAGGAGTCCTAGTGGGTGAGATCAGGGACACTATCTCACCCCTCCCATGTAGTTCCATCCACTTGTACAACCCCATCACCCATATGTGAGTCATTCGGCCAAGCAACTAATCTGTGCCTGCAACCATTAACATATCATCAGAATATAGATAAACATATATAGTATGTTTCAAAATCGATTTAGAATTTCAAAGATCAAATAATATAAATTTTCATCAAACCGGGTGTCAGCAACTCGTCATGCGCGAGTGCCTCTGGTGGTTTCCTTCCATACTCAATAATAATCAGTAACAAGGTTTCTCAGTGTTAGTCATTGTCATAATAGCATTTTTACCATCACTTGGTCATTCACATCATTGTTCATAGTGAACTAGAACTAATGCAAGTAGGTAACGTAGGGGACACATCCATCATGGCTATCATCATCATAACATCAAGGGAAGCATACATATTCATCAAAGCTATCAACATCATAACATCAAATAGATAACAAACATAACCATTTATGCCACAATCATCATAATATCAATAGAGAAAATGCATAACCATTAATGCTATCTTCATCATAATGTCAATGTAGATCATACATAAACATCACAACCACTAATATCACAACCAATAATAATAGAGTCATGTGTTCAGATTCTCAACTTGAGGTCCTCAAAGAATAAAGTGTGGGCCTTAGGTTTAAATAAATGTTAATGTCATATCACTGTCAGTCGACTAGAGTGGGGCACTACATACTCAACCTCAACACTACTCAAAGCAAATGTATCTTGCTTTCTGCTCATCCATGAGACCATGGAGGATCCCAAACTGAAACATCCTCCTGTAGTACTCCTTCCATATTGCTCACTGTCACTTCAGTCAGAATTTGTATAGCCAATTAGGTGGACACCATTCCTTCTATTATACTTTAGGGAGTAGTGGATGATTCCTCGCAGATATCTTAGAGTATGTTTTGCTGCTATCCAGTGATCATGCTTCGACTCCGCTTGGAATTGACTAAGAACATTTACTGCAAAGGATATGTTTGATTGAGTATTCACCAAGTACATCAGTGAGCCAATCCGTTGTCTATACTTAGAAGGATATATTAGACTCTATTCAAAACCCCTTAGCCTTTTCAAATTTGTGATCATTGGAGTTGTCACTGGTTTGCAATCCATCATGTCAAACCACTACAACATCTTGATCACATACTTCCCTTGACCCAGATAAATATCACCAGGTCCTTGCTAGACTTCTAGTCCCCAATAGTAATGGATCAACCCTAGAGCCTTCATGTCAAGTTTTGCTGCTAATTTCTTCTTATATTCTTCTATTCGACCTTCTACACCTATTAAGAGAAGTTCATCTACATACAAAATAATGATTATTGGTTCACCCTTCACAACCTTAATGTAAAGGTTCATATCAATAGAACTCTTTGTGAATCCTAATCTATGAAGGTATGCATCCATTCTAGCATACCATGCCCTTGGTGCTTGTTTAAGGCCATATAATGCCTTCTTGAATCTGCAAACATATGCCTTTTTTTCTTTAACTGCAAATCCCCAGGGTTGTTCACTTCCTCATCAATTGTGCCATTTAGAAATATAGTCTCGACATCCATTTGGTGGATGTTCCATCCCACATATATGCTAGCAAATAAACCAACAAATGTATAGTTGTATACCTTGTTGTCAAATCAAATGCCTCTTCATAGTCGATGCCTGTCAAGTTGAGAGAAACCCGTAGCCACAAATATTTCCTTATACTTATCAATACTTTCATCTACTTCCTGTTTGATCTTATAGTTCCATTTGGAGGTTACCACAAATTTGTCATCGAGCCTAGGCATGATCTCCCAAACTCCTTTATTCATTATAGATTAATATTCTTCATTCATGGCATCCTTCCATTCTTGATGATTGAAAACTTCTTCAAAAGTGGATGACTTTGCCTCTATTATTTTTGTCATGTAGGCTATATACCCAGAATGTCATTTGGGCTTCTTGCTTTCCCTAAATGTTACCTGAGTTGCTCCATGACCTTCTACATGAAGTAGTGTTGACTTCAACCACTTGGGCATCTTTCTTGATTCGGGGATGACCACACATTGAATAGGTTCATTGGGACCATCTTCATGGTGAAATTCTTCTTCTTCCCTATCAACTTCTTCTTCAAATACTGGAAGTTCTTCATCAACAGAGTCAATGCGCAGTTCCTTTGATTTCTTGAATGCAATAATATCATCAAATATGACATATCGATTGACTTTTGTATGGTGTCCTTATTTTATGTAGATTCTATAAGCCTTAGAGGAGTTGCTATAGCTAACAAATGTTCCTCTCATGCCTGATGGATCCATCTTCTTTCTTTTTTCCTTCGGCATATGAATATGTACAGAACAACCAAAGATTCAAAGATTATCTATAGTTGGTTTCTTCCCAGTGAATACTTCTTTGAGAGTTCTTTTATCTAATGACCTATGGGGACTTCGATTTTGGATATATACAATTGTCTTTGTGGCTTCTCACCACAAAAATTTCGGTAGATCTTGATCATGCAACATTACTTTTACACTTTCTTCAATGGATTGGTTCTTTTGCTATGCAACTCCATTTTGTTCTGGATTATATGGGACTATCAACTCCCTCTTAATCCTAGACTCCTTATGGAAAGGTATAATTTCCTTGGATGTATACTCTCCTCCATTATCAGATCTTAGTATCTTGATTTTCCTTTCTACAAGGTTCTCAACTTCAGCATTCTATTCTTGAAATTTTGTAAATAATTCATCCTTGGATTTCATCAAGTAAACCCAAGTTTTCCTTGAAAGATCATCTATAAATGTGACATAATATAAATGGCCTCCAAGTGATTTAGGAGTCAGGACCACAAACATCAGAATGAAGAAGATCCAAGATTTCTTTTGACCGTGAAGCACTGCTTCCAAATGGTCTCTTGGTATTTTTACCCAATGCACATCCTTTGCAAGCTCCTTCATGACCTTCTGTCAATTCAGGGATTCCTTCTACTATAGAACTTAGCGTTGGAAGGATTTGAAATGAAGATGGCCAAATCTTCTATAACATAGTTCACATGGGCTGATTTCAATGTGAACCAAAGCTTGTGCAAGAGGAGATATCAACTTGTAAAGTTTTCCTTCACGAATACCAATTACTCTAACATTCTCTACGCTTGATTTCTTACTCCATACTACAAATCTTCCATCAATGAAAGCTACTCTATCACTTGTATCTTCTAAACTTGAAATAGAAAGTAGGTTCTTATGCAAACTTGGAACAAATAGGATGTTGTTGAGATGAATGTTGCTTCCATTCTCCAGCTCTATAGAGGTTGATCCAATTCCTCTTACATGATAACTCTTATTATCTCTAAGTTCCACTGAGTAAAAATATTTTCCTTTTGATAATGTCTTCAGTGGTTTTTGATGACAAATCATGTGTCTAGATGCACCACTATCGAGTACCCAAATGTTCTCGTATTGGAATGTTCTAGTGAGTGTTGAGAAGAGACCTTCATCCTTTATCTTGGTTACTTACTTCTTTGTGGTGAATAAAAGATTCCATGCTTCCTTGATGCCTTTCTTGAGATGACTTGCTACCTTGGAACACTTCTTTAAGAGCTTCCTGAATGTAGAAGAGATCTTCATAATTCCCTTAGCCAACCTTAGCTCTGATACCATGTCGAGAAATCTATAGGGCAATGACTATAGATATTTCTCTTTACTTGATAACTTCTTGTGATGTATTTTTGCTTATTATATTTGTTACTTATTATTATATGTGTGTAGCATATAATAACTACCAAAAAAAGAAAAATAATAACACAAAATATAGGTTACAAGCTAGGGACAAAATATCTCCACTTGAGAGGAAAACCCACAAATCTCTTCTCTTCCTTATAGATTCTTCAATTAACAAATTCCAAGACCTTAAGGCTGACTTTAGAACCCTCCAAGACCAAGACCAACCTCTTTGGATGATGTGATAACCTTGATCTAATCAAACCCAATCAAATCTCTTCCAGTAGCACTTCTTCGACCTCCAACTACAAAATTTCAACTTCCACTGCAGATCTGAAATTTCGCCCCCCTTGCAGTTGTTGTTGCCACACGTGTGAGATTTAATATTCCTTCTAAGACTTCCTTTGACCTCCGATTGCCTTTCCCTCACTTTTTGAGCTTGAGGATGACCCTTAGTGACCTTCACTTGAACTACTTGGCTACTTTTCACTAAGATCAAACTTATAAATAGAAACCTTAGATTTGCTGCAAAATTCCTAGTTCTCATTAGAACATATGAGAGAGAAATAACCTAAACAAAGATATTCTTTGTCCTCTTCCTTCTTCTTTGCTAGAAGGAGAGATGAGTGAATGTATCTCAATGCGGACGAGTTCCCTCCTATATAGATTCTCTTCAAGGTGGGCGTGGTTCTTCCTTTTAGGCCGACTTTCTAGCTGCTAAGAAGACTTGGTCTTAGAGGGTATATTGACACCTTTTAAGACAAAATAATTTTCTTTACAAGTTACAATGTGTCCGATGGGGCCTTCAACTTATGGCAATGACTCTCTTGACTTCTTGACTCACAAACCCTAGAAGCACTTAATGGGTGCTTGACTTATAAAATAAAAGACCTTGAGCATGAAACCCATGCTCCAAAAATAATAATAATATTTTTTTTTTCATTTTATTCTTTACAAGAATAAAAAATTACATTTCATATTTATGAAGACCAAACCTAGTTACACATTTTTCAACATGATGGAGGTTATATTAATGTTGTGATGAGGTTATATATATAAATGATGCAATGAGAGGTTATATGTCAATGCATGCAAAAGATTATATGCCAGTACATGTGAATGGTCATATATTAAAATGCATACGGGGGATATTATATGAAAATTGTTGCAATGATACCATATAAGGTTGTGATGGAAGGATATACCAAAATTTATGATGAAAGGATTTGAAAAATAATGCAATGAAGATTTTCAATGCGCTACAATAAAACATATGTGAATACGATGGAAGACAATATTTAACTGTTAAAATTGGCAATTAGGGCCAAATTCCACCTTAGGACAACTCATATGATGAAGATGTTTATTACATTGGATTCCTCTTTTCGAGAGGTAAAATTTTGATATAAAGATCATCTCATTCTGACAAGAAGAAATGAGATTTTGAATTTATTCTTTCTCATGGACAAATTGTCAAGGTCAGCCTCAGTCAAATGTAGGTTGAAGAAGCCCAATAGATGTGTCTCCTCACCCTTAATGCATTGTATAACTAGGAGGGACCCTTCTCTCAATTGGAAATCACTCATCTCATCACATCATCTTCTCTATCCTCTCTTGATAGGTTCATACAACTTGGAGGCTCTCTTCTTCACACGTGTGGAAGGAAGGCATATTTCTGGACTGGTTTTGAAGGCCGAAAATTTTAGGACTAGGGCATGCATTGACCAACAACATTTGACCAACGTTGACTTCTATTTTGGGGGCAAAATTTTAATTTCTGCAGGCCGCATTAATTTGCATGAATTTCGAGTTGATTGGGGACTATTTGAACAAGTTGATTGTTATGTTGACTTTCTGGTTTGATCACAGAATTACAATAGACTTTGACTGGGTTGACCGAGCTTGTTTTGGGTTGACTCTGACTCTCTTTGGAGGAAACATTCTTTTGCTGTTAACCAAGTTGATTGGAGGGCATTTTGGGGAAGCTTTGACCACCGTTGACTTTCTAGTTAGGGCTGCATCGACTGCTAATTTGGCATATTTGTTTTGGGCATGTATTTTTGATATTTGTACTATGTCTCTCTTTCTCTCTGCTAAAATATTGAAGAATAATAAGAATATTTGATCAAAGGGTTTCCCGACATTGGGGTTTGTCCCTAGCATCTGTCACATCTTGTGTCCTCTTGTCTTGACTTGTCTTCTGCATATGTTTTTATGTTCTATCTGCATTTACTGTCAATGTGTATAAGTTAATGTGATTGCTACTGAAGATAATTGGAAATTGTCATTGGGATGATAAGGAACATTGAAGTAAATTGTGCTAAAGCATATAACATACCATTGTTATCTAAAATTAACTTGGTACAAAGCTTAGGTGAAGACAAATCCCAAGCAAGAGTGAAGCAAAGCAATCACTAAGGAAAGTTGTTGGACAAGGACTTGGAACTAGTCCCAATGAAAACTACATATTTCTTCAAATATGAGAACAATGTTAAGGAAACATCTGACTTTCATGCGTGGAAGATGAGTTTGGATTTGGATTTGGATTTGGAAGAAAATGATGCCATGGAATATACCAAAGGAAGAATAACAAAGCCTCCTTCAAATGCGTTCACTGTTGCATAAACCAAGTGCAAGAAAGTTGAGGTTAAAGTTAAGAAGATTATTGTTGATTCTATTCATAATCCTTTGGTTGCCTATATTTATGATTTGGAAACATCTAAGGAGATGTATGAAAAAATGGTTTGTTTGTTCAAAGTAAAAAATGCAAATCAAATTCTCTTTCTCAAGAACAAGTTGAAATATATCAAGATGGATAGAGGAGAATCTATCCTATTCCACTTCATGAGGATTACCGAGATCATGAATGATCTCCTATCTATTGGTGAAGTCATTGGTGACCAAGAGCTCTCTCTTACTGCAATTGGTGGCTTTATAAGAGATTGGGATGTGT
The DNA here is from genome assembly GCA_000404065.3 of Pinus taeda. NCBI lineage: Eukaryota > Viridiplantae > Streptophyta > Pinopsida > Pinales > Pinaceae > Pinus > Pinus taeda. The sequence goes on from APFE031054498.1 coordinate 79,951, forward strand.
TCAACACTACCATTCTCAACAATGATAAGATTCTTGGATTTGATGAACCATTCTCAACAGTGCTATTGCCTTCTCTAGTCATTCTAAGAGAAGGAACAATGTTGGTCCAAGGAATCAAGGAAAAGGGTTCAAGCCGAGATTCAAAGAAGGAAGGAAAGGACAGTGCTTCAATTGCAATAGATTTGGTCACTTCGCTAGAGAGTGTCCTCACAAGAAGGATACTCCAAGAGATGATGACAACAATAACAAAAACTTCAAGGGAAATGGAAATCAAAGGAACAACAGGTTCAATAAAAAAGGAAAGAGGAATGCTCCCACCGCTCGAAATGGAAATGGTCATCCTCCCAAGCTATCAAGAAACTCTAGGTATGTATAAGTTAATGTTATAAATATTTTATTATTATTATTATTATTGTCTTATTTCTTCCCTCTCCACTACCTCTCCTCCTGATACATTGGACTAATGGTTGATTGATAGTGGCGCCTCAAGGAACTTCACTGGGTACAAAGAAGCTCTCTCAAACTTGGTTGAAAAGAAGACAAATATGGAGATTATACTTGGGGATAATGCCACTTATCCCGTCAAAGGAATTGGGACTATTACTCTTCACTTAAATCAAGGTCAAACTCTTCATTTGCAAGAAGTGCTATATGTACTTGATTTGAAAAAGAACTTGGTTTCTATTTCTGTGATGGAAGATAAAGGTTTTAAGGTGACATTCGTTGATGGGAAAGTTCATGTTTGGAAAAGGAACCCAAGAGATGCATTCACTCTTATATTTAGGGTTGAAGGTCTCTACTAGGTTGGAGGAAGTCTGTTGGGAGCAATGACTTGTGATACTTATCTTCAATCCGAATTATGGCACCAGATATTTTCTCATCTTCATTTCAAATCCTTACTTGATGTAATGAATATGGTCACAGGGATGCTCGAATTCAACTTAAATCATGAAGGTGTTTATCAGGGATGTGAAGCTAGAAAACATACAAGGGGATGATTCCCTCAAGTGAGACTCAAACCACTAATATTTTTCAATTGGTCCATTATGATCTATTAGGTATGTTGCCCATGACATCTTTGGGTAGATATTTGTATTATGCTATTTTTGTGGATGACTTCTCTCGAAAAACATGGATCTATTTCTTAAAGAAGAAGGATGAAGTATTCAAGTGGTTTCACTCTTTCAAAGACTTGGTTGAGAATCAAACATGGAAGAAGATCAAAATATTGAGGACTGATAATGGTACCAATTATGAGTCAAATGAATTCAAAGACTATTGTAGAGAAGTTGGAGTTAAGAGGGAGACCACTATCGCATATACTCCTGAACAAAATGGTGTTTCCAAAAGGAAGAATCATACTATCATAGGAGCCACCCCTTCGATGCTACATGATCAAGGTCTTCTGATGTTCTTATGGGGAGAAGCTGCTAACACCACTGTGTATGTCCAAAACCGATGCCCACATCAAGCTTTGGACTTTAAGACACCTGTAGAAATTTTCACCGGTAAGAAACCTAATGTTTCTCATTTTAGAATTTTTGGTTGTCCAGTATATTTTCATCCGCTGAAAGAGAAAAGGAACAAACTAGATGCATATGGAAGAAATGAACGTTTGTGGGCTATAGTGAAACTTTGAAGGCATATAGAATCCATGTGCCTGGTCAAAGGGAAATGGAATTAATTCATGTTGTCAGTTTCGATGAAGTTTTTTCTCTTAGAAATATCTGACATCTTCATATTCCTAGGAAGGACAATGATGATGTTGATGCAGAAAAACAGGATGAACCTCTGTCTGATGAACCAATGCTTGATGTTGAAGGTCCGATGTATCCCATTGATCCTGCTCTTAGTGAGTCCTCTACTTCAAGGGAAAGGCCTTTGCGGCTCAAAGATACTCTTGAAGGTGTTGAGAAACATATTTCACTAAGGTGGGCATTTTTTGAAAGCAAGAAGCCGAATAGGTACCAAGGGTACTTAGCTTCCATGAGTACCATTGTACAATCTGAGCCTTGTACATTCAAATAAGTTGTGAAGCAATAGGTTTCGAAGGATGTGATGAATGAGGAGTATGTGTTGATTATAAAGAATGATTTCTAGGATGTGGCTCCTAGACCTAACAACAAGTTAGTGGTCACTTCGAAATGGCTCTACAAGATCAAACATGGAGATGAAGGGAGTGCTAAGAAATTCAAAGCTAGATTTGTAGCTCGAGGCTTCTCTCAAAAGGAAGGAGTAGAGTATGATGAGATATTTGCACTGGTTTCCCAATATACCATCAATCGTTCGATTATAGCCCTTGTTACCTTGCAAGGATGGAGCCTACACCAGATGGATGTCAAAGCTGCCTTCATGCATGGTTCACTTAAGGAGGAAGAATATGTGGAACAACTCGAGGGGTTTGAGGTTCAAGATTTTGAGACACATGTATGCAGGTTGTAGAAAGACCTCAATGGCTTGAAGAAATCCCCTAGGGCTTGGTATGAGAGAATCGATAACTATCTTATGAAGCTGGGCTTTACAAGGAGTGATGCTGACCCAAACCTATACTTCAAGGTTAAAAAGAACAAAGCTCTCATTCTGACCCTTAATGTGGATGATATCTTTCTGATAGGTGATGGCCCTCTCATTCATTAATGCAAGAGGGAGTTGGCTTCTGAGTTCGAGATGAAGGACCTAGGTCTGATGCATTATTTCCTAGGGTTGGAGGTCTAGCAAAAGCCAAGTGAGATTTTCCTTTCTCAAGGAAAATATATTGTGAAGCTACTTGAGATATTTGGAAAGTTGGGCTGAAGTCTGTGATTACTCCGATGGAACTCAACTTTAAGAAGCTATATAGAAGTGTTGCTGGGCCTAGATTAGTGAACCCTACTGAGTATCATCAACTTATGGGGGCCTTGATTTTTATGGTCAACTCCTGTCCTGACATATGCTTCACCGTGAACATGTTCAGTCAATATATGGTCGAGCCTCATCACATTCATTGGATTGCTACCATGAATCTCTTGAGATATCTCCGGGGCACAATCCACTATGGATTGAGACACATTTCCAGGAATTTGAGGCTACATGGGTATACAGGCACTGACTGGGCTGGTAGTGTGGAGGATCGTAAGAGCACATTTGGATGCTGCTTCTCTTTCGGGTATTCTTCTATATCTTGGATGAGCAGGAAGCAGAAATTGGTTGCACTAAGCACCGTTGAGGCTGAGTACATTACTACGAGTATGGCCTGTTGTGAAGCAGTTTGGTTGAGGAAGCTCTTTAGTGAGCTATTTGAGAACGTGATGGATACCACCATGATGTTCTACAACAACCAGAGTGGGATTCGTCTATCAGATAATGCCGTGTTCCATGACTGCGACAAGCACATTGATATCAGGCACCACTTTATCTAGGATATGGTACAACAGGGAGCAATTAGGCTCCAACACATTAGAACAGATGAGAAAGTTGTAGACATTCTCACGAAGCCTTTGGGGAAGGTAAAATTCTTAACCTTCCGAGAAAGATTTGGAGTTGTGGAATGACCCTCCTATGAGGGCCCCATATGAGTTGGACATAGAGCTCTGGGAGCTCTTGGGGGCATGGGGTACTTCTTGGAGCTACAAGTGACCATAAGGTGAATGGTTCACCTTCTGTTAGTGGTGCACTAGATATAGGGTAAGTGGTTCACCTTCCCCTGTGATACCCCATTAAGGTTGACATGTGTGTAGGGTGAATGTTTCGCCTCCCCCTACCTGAACACATGCATGTAGGGTGAGTGGTTCACCTTCCCCTACAACTGACATATGCATAGGATGAGTGGTTCACCTTCCCCTACAATAAACATATGCATAGGATGAGTGGTTCACCTTCTCTTACTATTGCCCTGACACACATCCTACCTATAGAGACGAGACTCATGGGAAGTACCTCTCATCTAGCCAATGAGTTGGAAAAATATGGTTAGGGACCATAGCACTATCGATGGATGCATCGTGTACTGTTGTACTCCCTATGGCTAGGATGCATGGTGTCCAACAACTTGATTTGGGATCAAGGACCAACTTTTGTCAGTGGAGAGTGGTATGATCTTATGACTCACTCTCGATCACTTCTTCATTATTACTTCATGGTTCAGTAGAGAAGAGAAGCACATGGCAATGATGGCAGGGATGATTTAGGATGACAGGTTGGCATGATGTTGGATTGGCAGGTGGAATTCTCCCTAGTTGAGAGAGAGTGTTAAAATTGACAACTAGGGACAATTTCCACCTTATAACAACTCATATGATGAAGATGTTTATTACATTGGAATCCTGTACAATTGAAATATGCATAGGATGAGTGGTTCACCTTCCCCTACAATTGACATATGCACAGGATGAATGGTTCACCTTCCCTTAGTGGTGCACTGGATAAAGGGTAAGTGGTTCACCTTCCCCTGGGATACCCCATTAAGGTTGACATGTGTTGGGTGAGTGGTTCACCTCCCCCTACCCAAACACATGCATGTAGGGTGAGTGATTCACTTTCCCCTACAATTGACATATGCATATGATTAGTGGTTCACCTTCCACTACAATTGACATATGCACAGGATGAGTGGTTCACCTTCTCCTACTGATCTTATGACTCACTCTTGATCACTTCTTCTTCATTATTACTTCATGGTTCAACAGGGTAGCGAAGCACATGGTAGTGATGGTTTAGGATGACAGGTTGGCATGATGATGGATTGGTAGGTGGAATTCTCCCTAGTTGAGAGGGAGTGTTAAAATTGACAACTAAGGGAAATTTCCACCTTATAACAACTCATATGATGAAGATGTTTATTGCATTGGATTCCTGTATAATTGACATATGTATAGGATGAGTGGTTCACCTTCCCTTAAAATTGACATATGCATAGGATGAATGGTTCACCTTCCCTTAGTGGTGCACTGGATACAGGGTAAGTGGTTCACCTTCCCCTACAATTGACATATGCATAGGATGAGTGGTTCATTATTACTTCATGGTTTAGCAGAGCAGAGAAGCACATGGCAGGGATGGTTTAGGATGACAGTTTGGCATGATGATGGATTGGCAGGTGGAATTCTCCATAGTTGAGAGGGAGTGTTAAAACTAACAACTAGGGACAATTTCCACCTTATAACAACTCATATGATGAAGATGTTTATTTCTTTGGATTTCTGTACAATTTTGATATAAATATCGTCTCATTCTGACAAGCAGAAGCAGAATTTTGAATTTATTCTTTCCCATGAACAAATTGTCAAGGTCAGCCTCAATCAAATGTAGGCTCAAGAAGCCCAATAGATGTGTCTCCTCACCCTTAACAAATTGTATAAATATGAGTGACCCTTCTCTCATTTGGACATCACTCATCTCATCACATCATCTTCTCTCTCCTCTTTTGATTGGTTTGTACTTGGAGGCTCTCTTCTTTGCGTGTGTGGAAGGAAGGTAGATTTATGGATTGGTTTTGAAGTTCAAAAATTTTAGGATTAGGGCACGCGTTGACCAATAGTATTTGACCAACGTTGACTTTTGTTTTGGGGCAAAATTTTGATGTCTATAGGCCACATTCTTTGGCATATATTTTGAGGTGATTGGGGACTATTTGACCGAGTTGACTATTGTGTTGACTTTTTGGTTTGACTGTAGAATTACAACAAACTTTGATTGGGTTGACTGATCTTGTTTTTGGTTGACTTTCACTCTTTTTGGAGGTTGCATTCTTCTATTGTTGACCGAGCTGATTGGAGGACATTTTGGGGTAGCTTTGATCATCGTTGACTTTTTGTTTAGGGCTGCGTTGGCTGTTGACTTGGAAAATTTGTTTTGGCTATGTATTTATGATATTTTTACTCTCTCTCTCTAACATTGGGGTTTGTCCTTGGACTTCGCCACATCTTGTGTCCTCTTGTCTTGGCTTGTCTTCTACATATGTTTTTATGTTCTATCTTCATTTACTGTCAATGTGTGTAAGTTAATGTGATTTCTACTGAAGATAATTGGAAATTGTCATTTGACTGATAAGGAACATTGAAGTAAATTGTGCAAAAGAATAGAACATACCATTGTTATCTAAAATTAACATTAACAATGTGATCAAAAGCTATCATAATGAATATGATGGGAAACTTTCTATGATAAAGCGCAACGACAAATATTATAAGGGTGTGACTTGCGCTATGATGAAAGAATGCGATTATGAGCTGTGAATTGTAATGAGCTATAAAATGAGGTATCAATAATGAGATGAAAACCAAGCCAATGGAAAGAAGCTTATGAAAAATTACACATGCAATAAATACCATGTTAAACACTTCAATAAGAGGCATAAAGACAAAGGCTCCATCAAAGAAATTACACCCATTCACAACGTTCAATAGCTGCTTAGTTGACAAAACCACTCATAGAGAATCTCAAAATGCAACGCTAGGGAATTAAGTTAAGCATCAACGCGCTTGCACACATATATTTATCATAGTTTGCATGCAAATCAATCCCAACAACTTTATGCCAATTGAGCCCAACCAAAGACACCTTTATAAATTGAATCAAGGCATCACCATACAACATTGAGAGGCATGCGCATCAATCTTGACGCTCTTAAATGAAAATTTTGTTGTTGCAATGTAAACATGTAAGAAGCAATATTTTTATGACAATATTACATTCTTTGGGTACAAGTATAAATATAATTCATATTGGTTGCCATAATAGATCAAACGTTTGGGATGCTTTGTCAGGTGCAACTTTTGTTTTTGGTGCACATTCATTTTTAAACATAGACTCACTTGAAGGGTTATCAAATATTTCTCGTCACTTAATACCGTTCAAGAGATATTGAAACTTTGTGAGATTATGAGGATGAAAGAATTCTTTGCATTAGGATAGTATTTTGGGATACATTAATAATTTATGAGGGTTGGTGTTATCAATTGTCAAGCCAAAAAAAACTATGTGAAGAGAAAAGTGTTTGGACTCTAGAAACACCAAAATTATATCTTTACTCAATCAAAAGCAATCGAAAAGGTTCCACGATAGTGTGAACTGGGGAGGGGAACATGAAGGACATTAAGAACTATGTATGACATCAACCACCAAGGTTTTCAAAAATAATTGATAGTAAAGATGTTAATGATCCGTCGAAGGCTATCTCGGGCGTTATTACTCACAACAGAAAATGCTTAATAACATCACAAATCATGATGGAGCCAAGATGCGAGTTTGTGGCTTTAATCGCTAATTGAGAAAATTGAAATTGTGCCGTCTCACTAGCGCAATTTAGGGAAACATCTATGAATGCCTTTAACTACTAAAATTTCCATTGCCTCTCTACTATTATTTTTTGTGATATAGTGATTACTATCCACCTCCTTTGCATTGCGATTGTTCTAGTTCCTCAAGGGTACACAATAGTTGAAGGTCTTAGGAAGAGAAATGGTTCATGCTAGTTAAGAAAACTCTAGAATTAGCATGCCAAAATGTTTGACAGGAGGCTCTCAAAACTGATGATTGCTCATGTGGTAGAGAAAACAAAATAAGCTCGATCAAAACTGATGTTATCAGGGTGCTTATACCTTTCCCAAGCATGGAATGCATCTTTATGTAGTTTATTTTCCTTCGGAAATGGGCGAGACCATCCGAGAATGATAAAAACATTTTTAGGTCATATTTGTTAAAGTGGCAATTAGGGCCAAACACCATATGGGTCAGCTTATTTATGGCAGTTGATATTTTTATTGGATCCCTCTCATTGAGAGGTGTAGGATTGATCCAAAGATCATCTGATTCCGATAAGTATTTATGGAGACATGAATTTATTTTGTTTATGTAATTATTATCAAGCCAACCAGCTCTTATTTAGGCTCTAGAAGCCCAAATGTCATGTCTATTCAATCATCCGCTTTTAGTATAAATAAGAGAGGATTTGGAGTCATTAGCACAACACATTCTTGAGGTAATCTCCTCTCCACGTCTTGGGTTTTTGGAGAAAGAGAGATACTAAAGAAAGTGATGCCCTAGCTGCTGTATGCAGAGATCTGGCCGCAGTAAAGGAGGCCTCATATGCAGCTAAAGGAAAGGCCCTAAGAAGACTCTAATACGTTGTGCAAGAAACCCTTATATGCAGGCCCTAATCCACATAGTCAAGGAACACAGTCATAAAAGGTAGCTGATTGCACATGTAGTCATGGTTTCATGAGATATCTTGACACGCTGTAACCACAACCAAGAGCCATAGTCAAAGCTTGGAACTACAGCCTGATATGCACGCTGTTCATGTGTTATCTTGACATGTTGTAATTGATGTCAAGAGACGCAGTTAGGAACCCATTCATAGAACCTGGTGATATATAAAATACGCAGTATTATATTTATGATGAATAGAATGCAGAGATATGGGTCATATTCATTATGGACGCAATTATATGGAACACAGAGATATATGGGTCATAGTCATTATGAATGTAGTCATATTTATGATGAATGTAAGCGCTGGTCATTGGGCTGTAACATAAACGTTGGATGCTAGGCAGTAATATATACGCTGGTCTAGAATGCATATAAATTGTCATACGCAACAAATGTATGTGGTTGACAAAATGGACATATATACTTGCAGGTGAAAACATATAAATTGTTATATGGGCAGCATCTGAGCAACATGATATATAAGTGGCATATGGATGCATGATGTATATGGGCAACATCTGAGCAACATGATATATAAGAAACATATGGATGCATGATGTATATGGGCAGCATCTGAGCAACATGATATATAAGCAGCATATGGATGCATGATGTATATGGGCAGCATGATATATAAGCAGCATATGGATGCATGATGTATATGGGCAGCATGATATATAAGCAGCATAATGCATGATGTATATGGGCAACATCTGGGAAACATGATCTATAAGCAGCATATGGATGCATGATGTATATGGGCAACATGAAATATAAGAAGCATAATGCATGATGTATATGGGCAGCATCTGGGCAACATGATATATAAGCAGCATGATGCATGATATATGAGCAGCGTGATGTATGATGTGCATAGGAAGCACAATCATGCATGGAGCATGGACAACATCATGATGAATGTAATCATGAGCATGGGCAGCTTGATGATGATGATGGATGAGATCATGGACATGAAGGGAAACATGATAAGATCATGGACATGGGCAGCATGATAATAATCATGATTAGTGCAGCATGGCGCAATATGCAGTGGTGCAGCAAGAGGACTAGATGCAGCACGATGATAGGCATCAATTGAAGCAAAATGTCTTCAACTGATCTCATCATTATAGGAGATGATCTATGCTTAGATCTAGACAAGTCAAAGTATTGACTTCTATTGTAAATGTACTATCTCTCTCTCTTTCTCTACTGAACTTTGAAGAACATAAAAGAAGAATTGATGAACGGTTTCCCCACACATTTTGGGGTTTGTCCCTAGCTTGCGCCACATCTTGTGCCCTCTTGTCTTGGCTTGTCTTCTGTGATTTATATTTGTGTTCTATCTGCAGTTTTTCTTAATGTTGATGTGATTGCTAACTGTGAAAATTTAAATAAATTGCTCTAGCATAGAACATACCTAAAATTAACATGGTATCAGAGCTAAGGTGAAGACAATGCCCAAGCAAGAGTGAAAGAGCAATCACCGAAGACAATTGGGACAAGATAGAAGGATCAAAGGGTTCCTCATAATTCACCTAGAGTGAAGTTGAAGAAGAAAATGTTATCAGAATATCACAGCAGAAGTTTCTGATGGCATACCTAAAGATCACTTCATTGGGAAGTTTGGATCTAAGGGTGGATGGAAAGGTAGATGTCTTGGTTATGAGTTCGGCCCTTATGCAAAGGAGTGTCCGAATGACAGAGATGCAGGTCATCAAAGACACGACTGACTCTTCAAGGAAGCAAGGAACCCCAGGTAAGAAGAATCAAATATTGTTTATGATAAAGTGTTATATTGTATTAGCCCTCTCCTTTAGATTCTTTGGGAATCTGGCATATTGATTGTAGTGCTTCAAGGCACTTCATTGGATAGAAGGGTGCACTCTCTAATTTGGTAGAGATGGAAACAACCGTGGGATTACACTTGGAGCCGATGCCACCTATCCTAAAAAGGGAATGGAAGTCAAGGTTTTATGGTTGCATTCATCAATGGAAAGGTATGTGTTTGAAAATAGAATTTTCTAAAGATGCTTTTGAGTTCAGGGTTGTATTAAGTTACAGGAAGTCCACGAGTAGGACCATGTCCATTGACACATAGCACCAAAGGTTTGTGAGTCAGATGGTGACAGGGAAGCCTGAATTAAAAAAGAGCATGAATCTACATGTTTGAGATGTACCGAAGGAAAATCTTACAAGGGGACCATGCCCCTCAAGTAGTAGGTCCATAGGTTTGAAACAACCCGTGGAGTTTTGAACTGGAATCTCATATATACAGGTAGAAGAAAGCCCTCTATGGCTTGAGCAGAGCACCCCGGGCAAGTATGAGAGGATCAACAACTGTCTGATGAAGCTGAGATTCACTAGGAGTGAAATCAAACCAAAGCATCCGAAGGTTGTGGATGACAGACCTCTCATACTGACACCTATGTCTGACAGGTGCAAACCCTCTCATTTGTAGAAGATAGAGGGAGTTGGATTCCGAATGTGGAAAGATAAACTGCTAGCCTGTGACTACCTCGAGGATATTAACTTACAAAAGCTGTATGGTAGTGATGTCAGACCATATTTGGGAAATGCCTATGAGTTTCATAAACTCAATCACATTGATGTTCTTGGTGAACTTCTGTCCGGACATATGTTTTGTAGTTAGCATGGTGAGATCATATTTGGTTGAGCCTAACTGGATTGGTGCCAAGAATCCTCTAAGATATCTTCGAAGCACAATCTCTCATGGATTGAGATACACTGCAAGAAATACGAAAACTGCATGATTATTCGAATGTTGACTGGGTAGGCATTGTGGAGGATCACTAGAGCACTTCTTAGTGTTGGTTCTCTTTGGATTCTACTTTGATATCATGGAAGAGAAGGAAGTAGAAATCGGTTGTTATAAGTATCATCGAGACTGGATACATAACTATGAGTGTGACCTCGTATGAAGTTGCCTGGTTGTGGAAACTCTTCAGTGAGTACACATGATGAATACCACTATGATTCTCTGTGACAACCAGAGGTGGGATTCGATTATTGAGGAATCCTGTATTCAATGATTTCTCCAGCAGATAGACATCAAATATTGCCTTATCTGGGATATGGTAAGTCGATGAGCAAAGAGGCTCCATCGCACTGAGATGATGTACAGGTCAGAGACCCGGGGAAAGATCAAATTTTTGATTTCCCAAACGACTTGGAGTCATCTAGAGACCTTTGTAAAAGGGTCCTACATGTTGCACACATTGAGCTCTGGAAGCTCTAGGTGGGCTTACGGTTCTTACTGGAGCAACATATGACGACAGGGTGACTCACCCTCGCCTGGTGGTGCGCACTGGAACAAGATGATTCGCTCTCTTGTGGGACAAGATGATTTGCTCTCCTGTGGAACAGGATGATTCACTCTCCTATGTAGTAGGATTGATGTGTTCTGCTATGAGGCCTGGATTCATGTGTTCTCCATGGCGATTATAGTAGGATTGATGTGTTCTCCTATGAGGATAGGATTGATTAGTTTTCCTATCGAGGCATCCTACCCATGCCGTATGGGACTCATGGGAAGTACCTCTCATCTGATCAATGAGCAGGGAAATGAAGTTAGGGACCATAGTAGTACCGATGGACGTATCGTTTTATCTACCGTACTCCCTACACTAGGATGACCTACATTGATATGGGATCAATGATACTAGTCTGGGACCAGTGGTAGGAGTTGTACCATACTATGGCGTTGACTTTGGGTTGGTTGAGACTGGTCTGGGACCAGTGGTACATACTCCGAGACTGACTTCGCGTCAGTGCAAGACTGGTCTGGGACCAGTGAGAGTGGTACATACTATGACGCTGACTTCGAGTCGATTGAGACTGGTCTGGGACCAGTGGTACATTCTCTGAGCTTGTGATATTGGTCTCGGACCAGTGATAGGAGTTGTACCATACTATGACGCTGACTTTGGGTCAGTTGAGACTGGTCTAGGACCAGTGGTACATACTCTGAGACTGACTTCGTGCCAGTGCAGGATTTGTCTGGGACCAGTGAGAGTGGTACATAATATGACGCTGACTTTGGGTTGGTTGAGACTGGTCTAGGACCAGTGGTACACTCTTTGAGCCTGCGATACTGGTCCAGGACCAGTGGTAGGAGTGGTACCCACTATGACGCCGACTTTGGGTCGTTTGAGACTGGTCTGGGACTAGTGGTACGTACTTTGAGACTGACTTCGGGTCACAGAATGGTATAAGACATTCTCGATCAATTCTTCTTCTTCAAAGTTTAGCAGAGCAGAGTCAACAGAGCTAAGCAGAGCTAGCATAGCTGAGTAGAGCAGAGAAAAGCAGAGCCAACATAGCTTAGTAGAGCTGAGCAGAGCTGGGCTGAGCAGTGCAAGGCACTGATGACAGAGATAGTAGAGTCAGACATATAGATCAATGGATGGAGTTCTCCCTAGTTGAGAGGGAGTGTTAAATTGGCAACTAGGGCCAAACTCCATGTGGGTCAACTTATTTATGGCAGCTGATATTTTATTGGATCCCTCTCATCGACAGGTGTAGGATTGATCCAAAGATCATCCGATTCTGATAAGTATTTATGGAGATACGAATTTATTTTGTTTATGTAATTATTATCAAGCCGACCAACTCTTATGTAGGCTCTAGAAGCCCAAATGTCATGTCTATTCAATCATCCGCTTTTAGTATAAATAAGAGAGGATTTGGAGTCATTAGCACAACACATTCTTGAGGTAATCTCCTCTCCACGTCTTGGGTTTTTGGAGAAAGAGATATACTAAAGAAAGTGATGCCCTAGTTGCTGTATGCAGAGATCTGGCCGCAGTAAAGGAGGCCTCATATGCATCCAAAGGAAAGGCCCTAAGAAAAATATACTACGTTGTGCAAGAAACCCTTACACGCAGGCCCTAATCCACACAGTCATAAAAGGTAGCTGATTGCACACACAGTCATGGTTTCATGAGATATCTTGACATGCTGTAACCACAATCAAGAGCCACAATCAAAGCTTGGAACTACAACCTGATATGCACGTTGTTCTGTGTTATCTTGACACGCTGTAACCACTGTCAAGGGCCGCAGTTAGGAACGTAGTCATAGAACCCGCTGATATATAAAATACCCAGTATTATATTTATGATGAATAGAATGTAGAGATACGAGTCATATTCATTATGGACGCAATTATATGGAATGCAGAGATATACAGGTCATAGTCATTATGAACGTAGTCATATTTATGATGAATGTAAGCGCTGGTCATTGGGCTGTAACATAAATGCTGGATGCTGGGCAGTAATATATACACTGGTCTAGAATGCATATTAATTATCATACGCAACAAATGTATGTGGTTGACAAAATGGACATATATACTCGCGGGTGAAAACATATAAATTGTTATATGGGAAACATCTGAGCAACATGATATATAAGCAACATATGGATGCATGATGTATATGGGCAACATCTAAGCAACATGATATATAAGTAGCATATGGATGCATGATGTATATGGGCAACATCTGAGCAACACGATATATAAGCAGCATATGGATGCATGATGTATATGGGCAGCATCTGGGTAGCATGATATATAAGCAACATGCATGATGTATATGGGTGGCATTTGGGCAATATGATATATAAGAAACATATGGATGCATGGTGTATATGGGTAGCATCTGAGCAACATGATATATAAGCAGCATATGGATGCATGATGTATATGGGCATCATGATATATAAGCAGCATAATGCATGATGTATATGGGCAACATCTAGGCATCATGATTTATAAGCAGCATGATGCATGATATATGAGCAACGTGATGTATGATGTGCATGGGAAGCACAATCATGCATGGAGCATGGACAACATCATGATGAATGTAATCATGAGCATGGGCAGCTTGATGATGATGATGGATGAGATCATGGACATGAAGGGCAACATGATAATATCATGGACATGGGCAACATGATAATAATCATGATTAGTGTAGCATGGTGCAGTATGAAGTGGTGCAGCAAGAGGACCAGATGTAGCACGATGATAGGTATCAGTTGAAGCAGAATGTCTTCAACTGATCTCATCATTATAGGAGATGATCTATAGTTAGATCTAGACAAGTCAAAGTATTGACTTCTATTGTAAATGTACTATCTCTCTCTCTCTTTCTCTACTAAACTTTGAAGAACATAAAAGAAGAATTAATGAAGGGTTTCCCCACACATTGTGGGGTTTGTCCCTAGCTCGCGCCACATCTTGTGCCCTCTTGTCTTGTCTTGTCTTCTGCGATTTATATTTATGTTCTATCTGCAATTTTTCTTAATGCTGATGTGATTGCTAACTATGAAAATTTAAATAAATTGCTCTAGAATAGAACATACCTAAAATTAACAATATTGGAAGCCATGACATTGATGGAAATGAACCACCTCTCTTGGTTTATGTTTCTAAAGAAAAATCAAAGAAAGATCCCTAGCTTCAATCATCGTAAGAAAGCAGGTGCAATGGGTTCTTTAGTTTGAATCTCAGATGTTCTTACAAATGATGAATTTGAATTGTGATCATTATGTAAACAATGGAAAGTAGTTTATGGATCTATGTGTGTTAAGATGGATCCTGTGGTTGAAAAGAAAGTTTTTTATGTGAATTTCCGTAGAGGTTTGATGGTTTTGATAGAAGGCATGCATTTAATGGATTTTATGCTCCTAAAATTGAAGAAATTATAACCTTCTTGGGCTAGTTTTAAAAGAGACTTGTAAATAATCAAAAGGCTATGCTTGCACAAGTTCTAGATGATTTAGAGACTACGTGATTGCATGCTTGGGCCTTAGAACAATAGAATGCAGATTTCACTGTGCTAGTGCAACAAATCTCCCACACTATATAGCTTTGCGATCCATCAATATTCATCAATTTCAAGAATAATTTTTTATTCAAAAATTTTCAACTATTAAAGGAGAAAATGCATAAATAAAAACAAGATTTACATCCATTGTGAAGTCTAACTCAACCTTTGACACTGAGGTGCAATCTCCTAATTTGGCTGGAAAAGTTAAGGGTATTTGGTGATACTTCATGGACGTAGAAGGCATAATTACTTAGACCTTGTGGTTTTAAATACACATACTACACTTGGATTTATTGGTATATTTAAGAGTGAAATCACAACATTAAAGTTAATCCTGGGAATATTACATTGAAGCACAAACCAATACTAGAATGGGATTAATCAATTGACTTCAGGGATCTAGACTTCCCCAAATCTCAGTATTGATTGAAAGACGATTGTTACAAGTTTTCTAACTTACTATGATAAAATATTATAATCTTATGCCCTAATTATTGGTTATATGTTTTCAGGATTGAAGCTGCAAGATAATCGCTAGTCATATACATCTAAATGAATGCATTGGTGGTAACTAGTGGATAATCAACTCAACACCAAGGTGACCTGAGGGTGTGGCAAAGACATCAACACATTTCTTAAAGTTCAATATCTGTCCTACAAGCCGTTGCATCGAAGTTCATTTCATTTCCTATTATTATATTGTAAATATATTACTTGGTCATAAAAATGACAAACATCAAAATTATGTAAAAGTAAATAAGAACATCAATAGGCATGAGGAAGTTGAATGAGCCATGGGGAATTTGAAAGGTTATGAGAGAAGGTGAAGAGTCACATGACCCTTTTGTAAAATACATCTTTTTGCCTCATTCTACGATGCTTTTGGCATTGGAATTTTGTAGCATAGCTATACCATTCTAAGTTTTGAGTGCTCTTTCTTTTGGTAGTTGATAGGCTAAGTGAATGAGAGTCTAGGGTCCGTGTTTTATAGAGGATATGAACTGCCCTAATTTCACTATTGGATTGTGATAGGTGTGCAATGCATATATTTAGATTTAACTGCATATTAATAAGAAGTTGTTCATTCCTTGCATTGATTCTCGTACATGTTAATGGAATTTGTAACGGATATAAAATAATTTTTTTGTAGATGCATGCGTGCTTATATATTAGTTACATGTTAATGAACTAATTTGTGGCATGTGGCTTATATGTTTGCTTTGGATATTTTTTCTTTTATTCCATGCAATTGCTACTAAGTAATTGTGAACTAAGTTGTAGTTAGCCTATAGAATCCTCTTGTTCACGTGGCTTAGAATGGTATTAGCTAACCGATTCTTCTTGAGGCAAACCATTCTTATTCTTTTTGTTGGTGTGTTCTTGTATATTTTTCTACAAGTTTGTCATTGGATGTTTATTTCATCTTCATACTCTAGGAATTTCACTCTTTCATTCACACTAACATATTTTCACTTGAAAACCATGAGTAAAACATACATGGTGGCAACTAGACCCACATACTAGATGGAGCTTCTATTCCAAGCAATGTCAGGTCTAATTGAGACATTATACTAGATAGAACCCCTTATTGTTAGATGTACATTTTTTTCCGTCAATAGATTTGGCACTAGATGGAGGGCATATGACAAGATGACCCTACACATTCTAGTTTTAAATATTTGATCTTGAAACGGATCCTTTCCAGATCCTTATTCTAGGTTGTTTTTCTAAGTAGGTAAATCTTTCAATCCTTAGGAAGCTATTCAATCTCTTGTCAAAGCATAAGTTTTATGGTGAGGGTGAAATATCTGCATATGAGCATATCCTTTGATATTTTGATATTCATATTTCCAACGATGTGTGTCATGAAAATGCCTTATGCCAACTTTCACTTTCACCTTTCAAGGTTGCATCAAGTCATGGTGTAAATTGTGGTATGCTTCTATTCATTCCTTTGAACAATTCATAGGTGAATTTATGCATGCTTTTCTAGAGTCTAGTTTTGAACAATTATTTAAAGGAATTGATGAACTCAGAATGGGACCAAATGAATCAATGGGAGATTTTTCCAATAGATTTCTTAACAATTGCTATAAAATTCTTGAGAAAAATAGGGATTGGTATCATCTAATAAGAGATTTTCCATGTCTAGTTGGTCCTTCTGAGAGACAACTTAAATCTGCACTGAACATTGGCAGTAAGAAATCAGAGGATTCTAGTATTCTGCTCCCTAATTTCATTATGCCAACTTTTTCTTTGGGTGTTAGTCAAAGAAAACTTCAGATTTCAGAGGAGGAAATGGTTCCACCTGACTTCTCTTATCCTCCTACGTCTTCATTGTACAATGAAATATATTCCTATAATACTAATATGCAAATTTTTGTTGTTATTGAATTGGATAATGAGGAAAATTTGTTTGAAAAGGAGCAGAGTTCTATTGCCTTAGAAGTTGCATTAAACCCTGTTGAAGTGGAGCAAACTCAAACTGAAAATCACATTGGTAAACTATTCTTTGGTTATCATGTTGATGGAATTTAAGTTGATTTAGTTAATCTTCCATCTACCCATGATATGATCTTACCTTCGCCTCCCTGCCATGTCCAAGGCAATGCCTTGGGTGACAGTGGATGTTTAAATGACCCTATAGAGCATAACATGTGTGCAAATTTGTTGATTCCTCACACTGATGTCAATGTGAAAAATCTGAATGTTGAATCTATTTGTTTGATGTTTCTTTACAAAAGTCATTTCATCTTTTCTTTCATCCTCAACACACTATTCATTGTACCTTGATTTGTTTGATGAGTCTATTACGCCAACAATTTCTCTAAATGCTTTAGATCTTTATTCTACTAGTTTTATTGCAATTGGGTACAAGATGGTGTTGTCTCACAATTAGAAGATGAAAAAAATGAATCCATTGCTCATGCTTTTTTTAACACACAATATTTAATACATGAAGAAGAAGATTCTACAACTCTAAATGTTTAAGGAAACCCTCTGATTGATTCATCCTCATTCTTAATCCATGAAGAGTCTTATGTGTTAAATGAAGAATTTGATCAAATCAATGGCTTTAAACATTTCCATCCTATTGACCATGTATTCATTGACACATACAATGATAATTATTTACATTCAACTATTGATATTTTTAAGCCACCGAAATTTGATGATCCACCATTTGGAAGTTGGGATACTTGTTCGCAAGTTGAGGCACTTCAGTTTTTGCTGATGGTTATGTCGGGTCTTCAAAATCTTGACAAGATCCCCAAACAAGATCAGATTAGGTTTCTTTTCACAAGATTCTTTCTTAGCACTCTTTCATCTAATGAGTGCTCATCTCTGAATGTTTTTTAGGCTTTTCATGTTCATTATTTTGAATAATGATAGAATCATTGATTGGTTGGAAGGGTCTCATCTAGCAAACTCTTTTGCTGATAAGAGGCCTCTGTTTTCTCTGGTGCTTGTTATGAATGAAAACGTGAATCAATGCACATTTGTAAGAGGTTTTTAGGCTGTTCATGTTTATCATTCTATTTATCGGGATAGATTTGCAGCCTTGTTAGAACAATAATTTCTAGCACACTTTCTTGTGAGTGGGCGAGACTGTTTCTTTTGTGCAAGCTATTAAGGTAAACATGTTTGTTTTTACACATTGTTTCATGTTTGTTCTAATTGCTGATATCTTTGTGTTTGTAGGTCATGAACAACTTTGATGGCTGCATTGGAAGTTTCACTTTACATGATCGTGATCTCTTTTTCAATTAGATTAGGGTTTAGGTTTAATATAACTTTTGCTTGCTTATTAGTATAGTTTTTCATTTATCATAAAATTGAATTTATTCTTTGCACCTTGTTGTCTTTCGCATATAGTTGCATTTGATTTGCATGTGCTTGGTTTCATTGCATGATTCTTTTACTCTTCATTGCATTTAGATGTTGGCATCCTTCATCTTGCATCATGTAACTTTCCATTTTCATTGCATCTGGTTAGTGGTCCCATCTTTTGCCCATAGATTGTTTTCTAACATTCCCTTTTCATTGATTTCAAGGAGCTTTTGATTTTATTTATGACATAATGCATTTATTTTACATTATCAACTCAACACCAAGGTGACTCCAAGGTGTGGCAACGGCATCAAAATTTTTCTTAAATTGCAATATCTGTCTTACAAGTTGCTACATCAGAGCTCGTTGCATTTCCTCTTATTATATTGTAAATATACTAGGTAGTCATAAAAATGACAAATCTCAAAATTATGTACAAGTCAATAAGAACATGAATAGGCATGAGAGGTTGAATGAGCCATGGGAGAATTTGAAAGGTCATGAAAGAAAGTGAAGAGTCACACAGCCATCTTGTATAAATAAATCCTCATGCCTTGCTCTAAGGGGATTTTTGGCATTGAAATTATGTAGCATAGTTGTAGCATTCTAGGCTTTGAGCGCTCTTGCTCTTGATAGCTGATAGGATGAGTGAATGAGAGGCTAGGGTTTGTGTTCTAGAGATGATATGAACTACCCTCATTTGAATTTATCAACATATTAATAAGAATCTTTTCACTCCTTGCATTGATTCCCATGCATATTAATGACATTTGTAATGGTTATCCAATGCTTTTGTTGCAGATGCATGTGTGCCTATATATTGGTTAGATGTTAATGACCTAATTTGTGGTGTGTGGCTTATATGTTTGCTTTAGGTATTTGCTCTTTTATTCTATGCAGTTGCTAGGAATTAATTATGAACTGATTTGTAGTTAGCCTCTAGTTTTCTCTTATTCATGTGTCTTAGGATAATATTATCTAACTGGTTCTTCTTGACACTTATTAGTTGTATTCTTGTATATTGTTCTACAAGTTCGTCATTAGAAGGTTGATTTCGTCCTCATACTCTAGGAATTTCACACTAACATCTTTGCATTTGACGACCACGAGTAAAACATACATGGAGGCAGTCAGATCCACATACCATATGGGGCTCCTATCTCAAACAATGTGAGGTTTAGTTAGGTATTTACACCGGGGAGACCTCCTTAATATAGGTGGTACATTTTTCCCCTTCAACATGTTGATATTTTTTGAAGTGTAATTGCTCAATGATATCAATGACATAAGAATACTATGAGAAAATCATTAGGAAGTAATTATATCTATTGCACACTTGCATAGAATTTCAATGATAGTCTTCTACTCTTATTGGATATTATTGAGACAAAATTTAATGTGTGCATGGATTTTGATCCTTTTATAATTGCCACTATATACGTATTCTTGGTTTTATATACACTTGGCATATAATGATTTATGGTCACATTTTTCAACAATATAACTAGTGCAACCATATAATTTAAATGGCTAGTGGATGCCAATATGCATCAATTTATGATAACATCAAAACACTTACCCGGAGATACATCTCATTGTAGATTAAATTATTATTCTTAGTAATAATTATAAAAAGAATTAATATTTGAGTTAAACAATATTTTTAACCATGGAGATTCACCTCACTTTACTATGGAAATTCTTAACTTGTAGATAGGTATTGTTTACCATGGCTTATCAATACCCCTACCCAATATGACATGTGTTGATATGACATTTTCTTTAATTAAGTAATTTGAGATAGATTAATTCAAAAAGAATAATTGAGATAAATATAAACCATTAAAATATGTATACTACTATAAATATTTCAACTTATTATCCATAGAAGTTAAATTTCTATCATCCATCTAATAATTACTAATGACGAAATTAAAATTTTGGAAAACATATTCTAAAATAAACATACCTATTTGCAAGAATGCCACAAGATAGGTCATGTGAAACTATGTATTGATGATAAACTTAGATGTTACTATTACTGCAATATATATGATATAGATACCATTGATACTATATGATCATGCCAAAACTACATATGCATAGACTTCAGAGATGCCATACATATCATGTAGGAATACCATATTGTAACACAAAGAATGCCACACATAATATAGTGATATCAAACATACTGAGATGCATAGGTTTCCATACATAACGTGAAGCTAAGGATGTCGTACAAAGAATGCAAAGTATAATTGCTGAGGAACTGGGCACATAGGTCGATGCCATACCAACACTGCTTTTTCAAATACATACGATGTTTGAACATGAAGCCATACAAACTATTAGGGTCATTCATTTTCATTGTCAATTTCATTTTTCTTGTCCATTGATTTTCACTTTTTAAATAGGTTGAGTCTATGACCACTAGTTCTGTTGCAGTCTCAAAGGATCACTGTTCGTCATTGTCAAATTTTTGTTATAAAGGGTTCACCAAAAGCATGAAGGAGTGTCAAGTTAATGGGAGTCATGTTCACTGCGCAACTGCTGCGTAGGTGGGTATTAACCTTTTAGGAGGTTTGCAAGGGTTGGAAAGCCTAATTAAAGAGTTCTAAAAAATCATATAACCATTTCAAGCCTACCCATTTGATCCATTTTTCCATAGGAGGTCTGCAATCATATAGAGCATGGAGTGCTACTCAGACTGTTTGCTGCATAGTGCTACGCAAAAGACCCTGTTTTAGCCATCAGTTTGAAACATTGATTCCAGCCACATGGAGCCTAATTTAAAAAAACTAAAAGAGTTTTTCTCAAGCACGGGTCAAAGAAAAATAACCTCTTCCAGTTTCTTCACAGGTGTCATAGATCGAGAGTCTCGAATGCATATTTAAGACCTATTTTTTGGACTATGTATTTTCCTGTTTTAGCCATGATTTTTCAAAACCGTTTTTGAGAATATGGAGAAGAATTTTGAGAATTTGAGAGAGGTTTTTCTTCAAAACAAACTCATATACAAAAACCTATGTCCAATTTTATACATGCACTACCGTTTTGGAGTTACATGTATAACTTGGTGGCCCATTTTCACCGTTTTTGTTGACAAAATGATGAAATTTCTGGATTTCGGTTTGAAAATGTGGAAATTGTATATATATTTTTGCATTCTAGATTTTGATGGTGTTTAATAGAAATTCAGTGGAGTAGCTGAAACCATTTTTTTTTTATCTGAAGGAGGGAAAAGAGTTCCAAACACAGTTTTGAAATTTTGCTGCAAAAGTGTTGCGCATGTGTTGCACACAGGTGAAATGGGGTGTTTTGAAGATGCCAAGTGTCAAAAGGCTGTGGAACAGTTCATTGCATACTTAGAGGCCTACTCAGCACACAACCACTAGCCAAGATTTCCTCCAGCACAAAAAAAACATGCCAACAAGGAACTCTTGCGCAACTGCTGTGTAACACAGTCTAAGATGCCTTTTCTATTTTCATCATCAGTCTGAGCTTTTAATGTTAGTTATAGGATCTTGTGAGATAAGTTTGTTATCTAGATAAGTAAAAAGGATAGATATAATGTAGTTTTTATGTCTTTTCTCTTTGAAAGATAAAGATGCTGTATGAAATTGCTTTATCTAATTTTTGATAAAAAACAGTGGGTTGATGGATCGAAACATACATTGAACCTAGCTATGACATATCTTTATGAAATGTATTTAAGATGGTAATGGACAAGGAAGAAGGGGTTGGTTAGTAGTTGTATTTTGGAGAGAAGACTATTGGCATTGTCTGTAGTTTTTTTAGAATATTAATACAAATCCAGTTATAGAAGTACATATTTGTTTTTACCAAAGATTCAAATGCATGGTGCTTTGATGTATGTCCCTCTTCTTATGTGAATGTGTATTATTTCTTTGTTTATCATATTATCTTTGAAATATTCTGAATGTCTGAATTGTATTCTTTGGAATTCATCCATTGTGAGGTGCTCCATCACATATAGTTTAAGTATTCTTTCATTTTGTTATGATTATATGTTTAGAATTCTTTCCAAGATAAATTATTTGTTCATCATAATCCTCATTTCAATTTTTTTGCTAAAGTTATATCAAAGACCTATCCTTCGTTAGATGCCTTTGGTATAATGGGCTGTTGGTCTTATTCTTCCCATACACCTTAAATAATCATCTTTTTCACTGATAAGCACTATTCATTTTTCCTTTGCTTCCAAAACAGATTTACCAATTAATGGTTTGATCATAAGCACTCAAAGTTTGAATCCATTTCCCAATGATACTCCTTGCGAAACCCTACTAGCACAAAAATTTAAGAAATAAATCATCCTTTGCTCAAGGTCTAGCCACTGTTCTTCATTGAAGCTAGTCTTTTGTGATTGAGTTCAAAGAGAGAGCCCTCTTTGGGGTTGGAAGGGCTAGTTTCAAATTCTACAAGTGGTTTTTGGTTACCTATGTGGTCCTTCTTTCAGCCTAAAGGGATTTACAGAGTGATAACACACACTATGCATATTGTAGAGGAATTATGATCCATACACATGTCATGGAAAAGGGACGATGAGCCATTCATATTGTCATATTACAGAGAAACTATGAGCCACACATACTGTCATATTACAGAGAAATGATGAGCCATACATATTGCCATATTACAAAGAAACGATGAGCCATACATACTAAGGAGAATGAGACTATGTGCACTGCAACATATATTTACGATGCTATACAGAGGAACCATACATATACCTGTGCAAACGATCCATACAAATAATGATTAGGAACCAAGTGAATTGATGCCAAGTATATCATAAAGATGTCATGATTCCAAGCATATCGCAGCGGTGCCAGAGGAACCATAAAAGTGATACCATAGTTAGATGTGATGAATGCCATTATAGTGACCATCTAGAGATGTAATGGTCATACACCATAGCTTCATGCCAAGGACGAGATCAAATTCCATTAGAGTGAGACCATGGTAAGATTATATTAGATACGAGAGTGTTGTATCCATCACAATGCTTCTATATAGAGAGAGAGACCATTACAGTGAGATTGTATCAATAGAAAAACCATAGAAAGTGAGAGTCCAGAGTGAGATCATAACCATATGAGATACATACACAGAAAATAGTGCGAACAACAAGACCCATCCACAGAAATTAGTGTGAACAACCTCAGAAACATTGAGCCTTGCGAGATACTCTCACTCATTATTAATTTGAGCCATAATGATAATAAATGTATAGTTGATGCCATGAAGGGTTACGACCCTTAAGAGGAGCCAACATGAATCCTCGGTGGGAACTATTAAAAATTTAAATTCAAATGATCGTTTGAATATAAGTGCCTTCATAATTATTTTCAAAATAAATTTTTTATGCCAAATATTAATAATTTTCTTTATCAATTTGAATTACACCTTTGGGGTTTAATAGATTTCTCAATGGAAATTATTGTTGCTTCATATTTTAACACTCTCTATCAGCTAGGGATGAATTTCCATTAGCATTATAAGCCTTATGTAGGATGTTTCATAATTGCTGCATCACAACATATCTCCATTGTAGATATGTCAAACACAAGGAAGATAGAAAACTATATTACCAATAAGACCCATCTCACATCGTCTCATTAAAGAAGAGGAATCGATGACCAATGATAGGGGAAACCATCCCTCCAAACCCTACCTGTCTCATCACATAGAAGAAGAATAATGCATAACCAAAGGTAGGGGAAATCAATCCTCAAACCCTACTAGTATCAAAGACATATCCCACAACTATATCAATAAGACATCCATATCATCATATCTCAACATAAATTGTTTCCTTTGATCATCAACTAAACAATAATGTATCAATCTAAAGAAGAAGAATCATCACAGGGGAGCTCCAAATACCACCCTATCAACTCAATCATTATCATAGGGGAACATTCGACTTCCACCCTATATCTAATAATCAATTTAGTCATCTAAGGTAGAATCATCATCGACATAAAGTCATATCTCATCTTGACTCATCTCCATCTATTGAACAAGGAATAAGAATCACTACAGGGGAGCTCTGACTAATACCTTGAATCCAATACCAAAAATCACTATCAGAGAGCCTTTGTTACCACCCAAAATCCATAAACAGTAGGAGGGATGCCACTTATCATAAGAAGTAAGGATCACACTTATCTTATTGTCTCTACTGATCTTTTGAACTTGACTCTTAAGAATCAAGTGTTAGAACACTTGCATCCCATAACTTGAGCAGGATACTACTTACGATAAATGGAAAGGATTGTGCCTAACTCAATTAGCCAACACCCATTGGCCAAATGGGCAGGAAAAAAATCCCAACAAGCCTAGCTTGTGGGTAGGATGCCAATTGGGGTATATTCTCTTAACATCAAAGAGAGATAATAGGCCAGATATGACTTACCAAAAGGTAAGGATCTCAAACTATCCTATTGTCTAGAGTTCCCTCAACCCTAGGAGATCTAAGGCTCAATTCCTCACCTAGGGAGCTCAAATAGGGGGAAGTGTTAGAAAATTAGAAAGGCAACAAGATTTTCTTATCATGATAATTACTTGTCATTTCTTTATATTCTTATTATCTTCTTTTGTGTATTCTTTTATCTTCTTATCTTTAAGCAACTATCAAAACATAAATGCATGAAGATCAAAACAACAAGGACACAAGGTGTATGCCCTCAGCCAGGGTAAAACCCTTCTTCTAAGGAAAAAAAATAATTATCCTTTTCATTTAGAACCAAATCAAATGAGAAAACCAAGACCCTTTGACCAACAATAATACCTCCTCCAATCCACCAACTTAGACTCCCAACAAAGTCCTTCCAAGATTACAAAAGTTTGCTTCTAATCAACAAAAGTCAACCTTCCTCAAAACTGCTTCAATAATAGATTTTGACCCTTTTGCTTTAGAATTTTGGCCTCTATTTCAGAATTGCATTTTTCGGCCCTTCCTACAACTTATAATCTTCGCATGTGTGATCTAGAAATAAGAGAAAACTTCCTTCTTTCCTTCACAAAGGTTCCTCCTTCCTTTTCTAGGGGTTTTATTCCCTTTTCAAGCCTTCTTCACTCCTTCACACCTGTTTTGATTACATATCAAGCTTCCTTGCTTGGATACCACAATATTTTGAAGTCATAGCTTATATATAGTAGTTTTGTGAGGTCAAGTTCCCTTCATTAGGCCGACTTGATAGTTCTTGAGGTCAACCTGGTGGAGGAGGAAAAAATTACATTGTTGACACAAATAAATTTATTTTTTCATACAGTAAGCCCAAGAAGGGTCTAATACAAGATGAAAAGGACAATGACTCATGAAAAACCCTAGAAGCACACAATGAGTTCTTTGACCTAGAGATATAATAAATTGAGCATGAAATCCATGCTTATAAAATAATATTTTTCTTTTCCTTTACAATAATTTTTCTTTTTCTTTCTTTTTACAAATACATAATAATTACATCATTTCATGAGCTAGACAATAATTATAAACACTGATACTAGTTGCATTTTCAACACTCTCTCTTAACTAGGGAGGTATTCATAATTGTTCAACCAGTACAAGGTTGACCTCAATTTGAATTTTTCCAAGAGGAGTACACCAACATATGCAATGTTAGATACCATCAATGCCAAAGGTTGCTAAGGTATCAATCAAGTATCATCAAGGCTACCTGCTAAGACACTGACTCAACAATGACTAAGGTGTCATCAAGGAAACTTGCCACTATAGGTACCATTAGGCTACAACTCTAATATCAATCCAACATGATATAGATACCATCTAGGCCTCCATGCCAAGACACCAAACCTTACAGGGATCTAGGTATCATCAAGGTCAAACACTAAAATGAAGCTCCATAAGGCCAAGATACTCTCCCACACTGAGATCTAAGCATCATCAAGGCCAAACTATAAGTAAGATCTTAATACCAAATAGGCCAATATGTCCTCCCAAGTACCATCATACGGGCACATAGCCTAAGTTACTCATCTCTCCATCTCAACCAAATCAATCCAAGCATGCTTATCAAATATTGAAAAATTCTTAGGGAGAGATTAACATACCAACTACTTGTACATCCATCAAAACATACTCTAGCCTCATGACCCCAACTAGTATCAAACTTCCAATATATTGGTTCTTATTATCAATATGATAGCATAAAAATTGGGGTTCATAATTCATGCTTAGGTTATCACAATATCCAAACAAATCTCAACAGAAGCCTTATCTTTCCAAAATTTTCAAGAAATGCCAAACTCAGCCTCAACACTTCTCAAATCAACCGAGTCTTTGTTTACCACTTTATCAAACAAGAATAACCTTCAATAGTGCTTTAGTCATTATCTGATTTCATTCTTTCTGCATGGTCTTCATTATATGTACAACTAAAGACTTGGCCCATCATGTCCTCCTTCTCCGTTATGGAGGATATACACCTTCCTCTCAACTAGGGGGATATGTCCATCATTAAAAAATTTATTCTTCCAGCTACACAAGATCTTTCTTTTGCATCATCTTATCATCAAATAACTTCATCCTTCAAAAACATCATTCTTTATCTTCATATTGCAACAAATTTGTATAGCTCCCTCTTTCCATCATGCTCATCATCATCATAAGGTCATCAAGTATGAGATAGGTATACCTCTTTACAACCTCTTGCAAACTGTGTGCCTGCAAATCTTAATAACAAGTACAACCAAGCATACAAATATATATGTACAAGAGCATGAATTTAACTTTATCAATCTAGGATTATCATGTTATCACATGGAGAGCTTCTAGGGTTATCAAAACTTTGAATAGGAAATTAAACTTTAAATATTCAAAACCTAAACCTAGCTAGGGTTACAATCATAGCAAAAGTAATCAACTAGGGTTAAAATTTCATGCCCTAGACTCTTACAACAACCTTTTCGAGGGATTTGTCATAAACCTTATATATTATCACCAAAACTTCAATATTAAACCTTAGATATAAAAAAACTAAACCATGTTAGGGTTTCAATCTTCCAGAAGCATTTTACCTAAGGTTTCTTTTTCATGTCCTATACTTTTTCTAGGTTTTTATCATAAACCCTATATACTATCACCAAACCCTAAAAAGCTAGTGTTTTATCGTATGCCCTAGATATCATCAACGACCCTAAAAATCAAAAGGCTAGGGATTTTACCGAAGTGAACAAATAGAAAAAGATATTTATTACAACAGTTGATTTAATCTAGAGATCAAATGTCCTAACAATGTAAGAATATTCATTATTCTAAAGAAAAACCCTAGACATGAGAGAGTTATTAATATAAAGAAATTTTAAAGACAAAATGATCATACTTGTATATATGATGAAGACCTGCTACAAGTTATGTATTCTCACATACCTTGAGTTTCTTCCTATACAAACCTTCCAGGGCTTCCTCTTGAAGGGTACCTTTTTCAACAAGGCTTCTTACCAGTTTCCTTTTGAAGGCTCCCTCTAAATCTAGCCACAATCCTTTCCTTTTAGAATATTCATGCAAATCTTTCTTCTAAGGAAAATACAAGAGAAAGGATTATAATCAAGCAACAAAAATAAAGCTATATGTATAGAGGAAATTAACAATAATGTAAATGAAATAAATAACATGATACATATATTTTGAGAAAAGTAGAAGCTCCCTCTTTTGCATTAATTTAGTGATTGTGAGGGATTTCTTTAACTTATCCAAAACAACTCAAGAACTTTCTAACAAAACATATTAGATCTATAAACCCTAGGAATCAAAAGAAAGATTAATCTTAGAATAAAAAACTCTATAAGACCTAAAATAATAACATATAATATAAACAAAAGATATACAATGGATAACATCCCTAAAGACTTAATAGAATAAGCCTTTGACTTTAGAATCCTTAGTTTTGGTCATCTTTGGAGGATTATCATCCACGGTAACTATAACTTAGTCTCTTTCTCTCTTCTTGTTCTTAGGATTATTAGGAAATTGATCAAATGAGACAACCAAGACCCTTTGGCCAACAATAATAGCTTCTCCAATTCATCAAGTAAGCCTCCCAACAAAGTCCTTTCAAGATGACAAAATCTAGCTTCTAATCAACAAAAGTCAACCTTCTTTGAAACTGCTTCAATCACAGATTTCAACCCTTCTGCATCACAATTTTGGCCTCTATTGCAGACCTGTGATTTTCAACCCTTCCTGCAACTCATAATATTCACACTTGTGATCTAGAAACAAGACAAAAATTCCTTCTTTCCTTTTCTAGGGTTCCTCCTTTCTCTAGGGGTTTTCTTCCTTTTCAAGCCTTCTTCACTCCTTCACACCTCTTTTGATAGTAGATCAAACTTCCTTTCTTGGATTCTGCAATAGGTCAAAGTCATAGCTTATATATAGTGGTTCTGTGAGGTAGAGTTCCCCTCATGAGGTTGACTTGATAGTTCTTGAGGCTGACTTGGTGGAGGAGGCAAAAATTACATTTTTGACACAAAAATAAATTTCTTCTTTGATAAAATAAGCCCAAGAAAGGTATAATACAAGATTACAAGGACAATTATTCATAAAACAAACCCTAGAAGCACATAATGGGTGCTTTGCCTTAGAAATATAATAAATTGAGCATGAAACCCGTGCTTATAAAATGATATTTTTCTTTTATTTTACAATAATTTTTCTTTTCTTTCCTTTTACAAATACATAATAATTACATCATGTCATGAGCTAGACAAAATTTATGAAGACTGATACTAGTTACATTTTCAACAGGAAGAGCATAGCTCAGTGTCCTCAATCAGCTGAGACCCCTACCTGTGAGGGTCACATCCATCAATCCAAGTTGCTATATGAAGCCAGAAAATTTGATGAAGCATCACCGCTTCTCTCTGCAACATATCAAAGTACTCATATCAAACACTAGCTTAAACAAATCACTAGAGATTTCAATCACATTACCTAATGTAATTCTTTAGAACAACAAATTTCTATTTTCTATTCATATAGGGCATCAAATCAAATATTATGTTAGAGAAAATGACATAAAGAAAAGAATACCATATTCATATTTTCTCCCTCTCACATAGGGAGGTAATGATCACAAGTCGAAGCTTGTTTGATATAGTAGCATAATCTCAATCCATGAAGATGTATCTGTCCTAGCTATGTATGTACAGACTTTATCTAGCTCGAGGTGCATGTAACACGATGATCCATCTGGTTGATTATTATTACAGGATCCACCAAATATAACAACTATAATCCATCAATGCAATCAATCATGCCATGATTTTGACAAAACACTTCTACACAAGAAGTGGATCCTAAAACTGATTGGCATAAACTAGTCCTGTCAACAATGAATTATTAGCACATAAAATTAGTTAACAAAGTCACACTTTAAACAACATTATATTTTCATCAATCCAAGTTTAAAAGAATTGTTTCAATATGCAATCATGGGTCTCCTATTCATCCATATCAAAAATTACAATCATTATGAAAATAATTAATAGGTGTTGGGATTTCATCAAGGGTCTCTCCCTCTGGATGGAAATATTCTTTAGTCATCATGAATGCATTAAGATCATTGTTTCTTCAGGGCATAATCATATTAGTTCATATAAAACTATCGTATATCACATCACAAATTCAAACTATATCAGGCTTATATATAGATCGTTGTCATGACAAGTCATCATCATCTATTCAATTTGGCTTCACTGTCATATATGAACATTCCGTCAATCAAGGGTTAATATCATACAATTAGGGTGGCTGGCAAGTGTACCTCCATTCAATATCACATCTCTATCACGATACACTAACCATTTCCATCAGAGTCCTAACACCATCAAGTAAGGGCATCCATTTTGTTTTTTCATATTGTCAAATTTGTTATGTTGTTAAGTCATCATAGTAGTTACAAATTATGAAAGCTTTATAAATATCAATAAGAAGATAGTCAATAGATCCTAAGTATCAATCTTACAACCACAATATTTCCATTAGGGTTACCATACCCATTACAAGCATTGACAACAGTATCAGGATATCCAAATATCAATGATATTTTAATTATAAAGTGCATCAGCATATCACATGCAATGGGAATCAAACTTACTCACATATGTATATGCCTAGCATGCATTACTCAAGATTACTATATGAATCAAGACTTTTCTAAAAGTAATATTCTTGTCATACCTCTGGGATTAACTTTCCATCTCAATGTTGTAGCTAAATCGAAACATAACATTGTAACAATTATGTTATACTATACATACCTCATAATATTCAGATACCTTAGCAACTTGTAGCATATATACTTTTTCATCTCGCATATGCCCATAATAATTTTCACTCGTTCCTAGAATAAGTTTGCATTAGGTTCCTTTTCCTATTCTAGTTTCCTATTCCTGCTTCATTTTTTCTCTTTCTACACTAGATCTCTTTTCCTGCACCTTTTAGCATCAAGATGATCCTCAAGAAGGATCCACTTATCACATCTTGATTGGGAAGTGAGACGTATTCAAATACCGAAATGTTCATGTAGGAAGGATAAAAAATAATCAAAATGATAAATCTAAACAAAAGAAGTGCCATAAATAAATAATATGATTTTAGAAGGCACTTATTTTTAATGAGAGGTGATCAACTCCATTTTGAACCAACCTTCAAGAGGAATTACTATCCATCATCCATATGTTAATGTTTCCTTCAATATTTTCAATCGTCTTCATCAATAGAGAAACCAAACTGAGACTAGCCCATCTAGGGTTACACTGAATCTGTCACATGAGCTTAAATAACTTCTCATTAATCATGTCAGGGTTTTAACATTGTCCATGCCACTCTCCAGGGGATTCTTCCAAATCCTAAACACAAAATCCTAATTTATTTTCTACAATATTCCTAGGGTTTCTTTCAAACCCTAACATTCTTTTAGGTCCCCAAAATCTTTCATTCTACTTGATCAATTGTTATATTCATAGAGGTGATATCTATGAATTTTCTTCATCCCAACTCTGATACAATGTTAAATTTTTCTTTGCTATTGATAATTTCATTTCTAAAACTTTACATGCATTCACCCTATTACAACGTAACATCATTAGAAATTATGTAGAAAGAATAATACCATCAACATTGTAGTAGAACATAAAGGACCACCATAAGAAAAGCATGTGCAAATAGAGACACTAAGGCCTGGTCAGAGACCAAGGAAAAACCCATAAAGGGGAAACCCATCTAAATATTCTACTTTTATTAGATATTCATCAATTGTTTGGCTAAGATACAAAGTACACCCAGAGAGATACATAAACCATACAACGATGTCAGTTACTATAACAACAAGACCTCTGCATATATTTGAATTAAGAATGAGGGTTTCACTTCAGGGGTTTTTGGAGACAAAGTCTCTGCATAAGATGATACTATTGCGGGAATGCCACAAGACAAATCATGTGAAACTATGTATTGATGATAAACTTAGATGTTATTATTGCTGCAATACATATGATATAAATAACATTGATACCATACGATCATGCCAATACTGTTGATGCATAGACTTCAGAGATGGCATACATACTATGTAGAAATGCCATACTGTAATGCAAAAAATTCCACATATAATATAATGATATCATACAGACTGAGATGCATAAGTTGTCATACATAACATGAAGCTAAGGATTCCATATGGAGAAGGCCAAGTATAATTACCTAGGAACTAAGAATATAGGTTGATGCCATACCAACACTACTTTTGTAAACAAATATGATGCCAGAACATGAATCCATACACATTGTGCATATCACACATATATTATGAGCCATATGTTGATAGGTGGTTGTCATTGATGTCAATCGAAGCAACACCAGGAGCTACCTTGATCTTTTATGGAAAATTTGACATGGAAATTCACAGAATCTCTTATCAAGATCCTTCTAGATAGATTCTCCTCAATGAGATGTTTCTGTTGATATGTGGTACGCCCCATGGTTCCTTTTGGTTTAAGATAAAATTGATTTTGAAGATCTAGTTTCGTGGGCTAAAACACCAGGGGGTAGTGACATGACACCTTGTTCACCTACGGTTATCAATATATGATAGGGATTCTCACTACAATCTCATTGTGTATAAGTTGATGAACTTCAAGGAAAAAAGGAAATAAACCAATCATTGAATTCACAACTAGGTAGGACCATATGCACTAAACCAATCATTGATTTCAAATTTTTGGTGGAATTGAAAATATTTCTAGGCAAAATATTTAACACAAATATTAAATAGGGTTATTAAAGGTAACTTAGCTAAAATCTTTCTTATTCATTGTACCCTTCACTCTTTCTTATACAAGAAATCATTCATCCATTAAATTGCTTGCAATTTCCTTTACTTTTTTCATAAGACATACATTAATTGATTTTTTTTTTTTAAAGTCGTTAAAATTCTACTCCTCAAATTCCTTCTTAAACCTCGAACGTCTATACCTTGCACCTAAGTATACTAGGAACCTCTTCATAAAATGTATTAATTCAAAATTCACTCACCTCAGGCTAGCGACTCTCTTAACTTATAATATAAGGCATTGATCAGTTAATTTATTAACATCTTGCAACCCCTAAAGTTCATATTTTACAAGCCCTCTCTAGGATTATAAATAAAAATTCACATATCTTCCAAAGATATAATGATGTACGCATTATCTTGATATAGAAAAATCTGTAATTTCGGCCACCATAGAGATAATAACACAAAAATCATGTGGAATAGGGCTTGGGTATTTTTTGTTTTGCTTTTTTCACTTGGCATTGCTTATTACAAATTCTTCTTGACTGCAACTCTAAAGAACTCAAACAATGAGGAAATAGAAAATTAAAGTTCAAGGTGAACTCAAGCAATGAGGAGATAGAAAATTAAAGATCAAGGTTATGTATGAAGGAAAAACAACTTAAATATCAAA
This sequence comes from Pinus taeda, assembly GCA_000404065.3. Lineage (NCBI taxonomy): Eukaryota > Viridiplantae > Streptophyta > Pinopsida > Pinales > Pinaceae > Pinus > Pinus taeda. The sequence continues at coordinate 113,832 of APFE031054498.1, forward strand.
TCTTAGTGGAATTGTGATGAAGATTGATAATCTTCTTGAGCAAGTAGGCCAATGAATAATAAAAGGCCATGTGATATCATCCTTAGTGAAACTATAAAGATAATATAATCCAAAGAAAAGGTCGATATAAGAAGCAACATTAATGTGTGGAGAGTTTCTATCCTACAAGTCCTGTACTTAGTTTAGAAAAATGTATGATTATTGTGGCATAGTGCACTGTATATAAATAAATCAAGTCAACCTAAATCAATAGACCATACATTATATCAAATTATCTCCATGACAACATGCCTTTTTAAGTCCCACACAGTGAGAAACTTGACAGTCTTTTGATCTAAAGGATCCAGGTAAGTGGATCTAACACATACATTATTATATTGTTTGGTTGATTGGACTAGTAGTTAGGGCTGTATTAAGATTTTTTAAGGGCATTAGTTAGGTAGTGATGTTATATGTTTGGGATATTAGTTAGGACTATATCAAGTATAGTTGAGAGCATTAATTAAGGGTTTCATTTAGTATAGTAATGTTTAGGCTAGTATTTAGAATTGTGTCAAGTCAAGGTATGTCACATTGATTAGGGGCTATCATATTTAGTTCTTGATTAATATTCTTGTGTAGGCTTCTTTGGTTTGTTGTTAGGTTTCGATAGTGTGTAAAGTATCCTTTAGGTATGTCATAGTTGACAATCAGTCCAAAGTTTATTGTAAAGTTTGTGGACAAGTCAAGAGACATCATAAGGGCAGTACACAAGGCACAAGCTTATTTCAGGTACATATCATTATCATTTAATTTATAAGCATTACATATTTATTATTTTTGGACTAACATGTGTCTTATAGGTAGAGGTAAGTTTCATAAAAGGGGAAATTTTATTTTATCTTTGGGTATTGGGTATCATATTGGGAACTTTTATTTGCAGGTGGAAGAAGTTTCTAGAGCACAAGGTATTGAAGTGAAAACCAACCAAGCATCCTCATCAGTTCTTAAAGGCATCCTTATAGCAAGTGAGATTGCAAATTCTATGAAGATTGAGCAACCATCATAGTCACAACATCAATAATTGTCCTATATATTGAGAAGCATCGTAAAAAATTCAAGAGTCAAATAATTGTAAATGGGCTATTTGCCTGGTATGAGAGCCCATATTTTGTAAAGAGTCAAGTTTCCTAAGAGTTGTAAAAGGAATTGTTGGGGAGATTTTATTCTATTGTCAGTGTCTATTGGGATAAGGGTATGGTCCTAGCGTTGCCTGTCATTTATTGAAAATCATTGTAACATGGATCATTGTCCTTGGTATGGGAGTGCACATCTCTTATTTATTTTGTCTTTATAGGGTGGTAGGGTGGTTCTAGGCAAGTGAATGAAGTCACCTACAGGTTGGCGTCTGTAAACACTTAAGGGTGGTAGGGTGGTGCTAGGATGAGTTGTGGCTCACTTTGGTGTTGGGACATCCATTCAACTAATAGCCAATAAGACCAGGGTGCTGGGGCGTCCTTCTAGTGGGAGTTGGAGAAGAATGTTTTTCTAGAGTTCTATAAAGTTATATCTTTCTTTTCAATTGGGGCTGAATATTAAAGGACTTATTAGAAAAATGCTCGATGGCTTTTGACCCAGAGGGGGTTTTCCACCTATAAATCTCGTGCCTATTGTCTCTATTTTTCATTGTTGTTTACTTCTCTTACTAGACAATAGTAATAATAACTGAGGCTTAACTAATTCTCTAAAAAAGATCAATAAAGTGCTAATTGTTAAGAAATATTGATTCACACCCCCCCCTAGCATTTCCAACAATTGGTATCCAAGCTTGGTTCCTTCAATAGCAATTTAACAAATTGAAGGAGATCATGGAGTACACTAAGAATAGAGTTCCTCAAATTAATGGAGATAACTGCACATTATGGAGCGGAAGGATGCAAGTTCATTTACTTGCACAAGGATATGAAGGTAGGGAAATAGTTGAACAGGGCTATAAAGCAACAATATACGAATGAGGTCAAAAAAATGTCGTAAATGGTGCTAAAGCAAAGGATTTTGTTATAACTAGACTCACTCAATCTATCTATTTTAAGGCATGGGGCTGTAAAACAATTAAGGAGCTATAGGGAAAGCTTCAAAATATGTATGCAGGAGACTCAAAGGTCAAGGAAGCAAAAATTCAAATTTATAGAGCTAAATTTGAACAATTAAGGATGAAAGAAGATAAGAACATTGCAACTTACTTTCAATGTGTAGATGAAATAAAAAATGCATTGGAAGGATTAGGATAACCATTTGACAAAAATTTCATTGTTCGGAAAGTCCTCAAAACTCTTCCATCAAGGTTTAATCCTAAGGTTTCAGTTTTAGAAGATAGATCATATTTAAGCAACTTGAGTATGGACCAACTACATTGGATACTTACAACTTATTAAATGAGGTTTGAATAAGAAGATGGTTCATCTAATATAGAAAGAACATTCACAACATACAAGAAGTTCGGGAAGGGAAAATAGGTATACAAACCTAGATCTAGTTGTTGCAAACAGGAAGAAGAAGAAGAATTAGAATTTTCAGATGAAGTATTTACATACATTATGAGGAAGATGAAAAGAGGAACAAGTAAGTACAAAGACGAACTTCCATTAGTATGTTTTGAATGTGGTGAGATAGGTCATTTTGCTGTTAAGTGCCCTCATAAGAATAAATAATTTATAAAAGGAAAGAAGGATCAAAGAAATTTCAACAACCAAGGTAAGAAGAAAAGTTTTAAGAAAAACTTCCTCTCTAAGGAAGATAGTTCCTCATTTGAAGAAGAAAGTGAAAATGATGAAGAAAACAAAGAAAGAGAATTATTTATGGCTAAGCATAAAAAGATGGAAAACTTGACAAAGAAATAAATGAATAAGAAGAAATGACTAAAATCGAATTTCAAAACGAAGTTTTCAGAGTTATAAAAGAACTCAAAGCATAAATGAAAAATGTTAGTTGTCTTGAAGTCGAATTAAAGGAGGTAAAAGAACACGCTAAGAACCTCAACAAAAGGAATAAAGAATAAATCATCAATCTTAGAGTATCGTTAGAAGAAGCCAAAATAATCAAAGAATCATTCAGGAACGAGTTAAAATAAAGAAACGAAGCAAGAGAAGAACTAGAAACTAGAATAGTATCTTTTCGAAAGGAAGTAAAAAGGCGAAATGTTCTGCAAACTTTTGCTAATAGTTTTAAAACTTTGGATGAGCTCATCAACAACCGAAGGTCATACAATGACAAGACTGGTCTAGGCTACAAATAATTCTTTGAAAAGGGTTCAAACTCCTTTATGAACGAAAGGGAAAATGCACAAAAAACTTATGCTAAAACTATTAAAGGATCTACCAAGCAAGGATGTTTCCCAACTGAATCAAAGTTTCAAGGTATACAAGAAGGCTTTTGGAAAATGATTCCACGAAGAAGGTTTCTTGTCAAGTATTAACCCACTTTTTATGGCTTTTTTTACTCATTAGAAATTTTGGGCATAAATCTATAGATTGTCATACTTATGAAAGCAACTTTGGAAGATCTTTTAGGAATGTCTATTCAAAAAATACACTAGAAAAATTCAAGCAAAATAGCAAAATATTTGATTGTTTAAGAGATGAAGTAGAATTTTATAAATGAAAGAACTTTGGAAATTTGGCTAAGGATTGCAGGTTTGTCATCCCCTCAAGGGAATCACAACTAAATCAGAATGAACAAGTCTGGAAGAAGAAAACTGAAAGGTGTGCTCTTGTCTTAAAGGCTTAAAGTAAAAAGAACGTTTGGTATGTCGATAGCAGTTGTTCAACACATATGACTGGAGATAGGAATACATTTATATCTTTAAAGGAAGGAAAAGATGGAACAATATCCTTTCGAAATAACAAATCTTCAAATTTCATAGGAACAGGTACTGTCAATATTGAAAGCAAGGATGCTATAACAAAAAATGTGCTTGTTGAAAATATGAATTAAATTTTGCTAAGTGTAGGTCAAATGTGTGATCAAGGACACGTAATGTTATTCGACTCAAAGAAATTTGAAATAAGAAAAGAAAAATCTGGTAAACTTGTGGCTACCACAAGTAGAACTCTAAATGACATATACACCTTGGATGTTGTTAAAGGATGTTTCTTGGCAAAAGAAAATGAGAGTTGGCTATGAAATAGATGAATGGGATATATAAACTTTGACAACCATGTTAGAATTAGCAAAAAGGAAGATGTAAAAGAGATTCCATTAATTTCAAAACCAATCAACGTAGTATGTGAACATTGTTGACATGGAAAGTAGACAAAAGTCAAATTCAAGACAAAAGAACATTTCACATCACAACCATTAGAATTAATACACACTGATATATGTGGACCAATTAAGACTAAAGGATTGAATGGTGAATTATATTTTATGCTAATGATAGATTATTATACCAGGATGAGGGTTGTTAGTTTCCTGAAGAAAAAAATTGAGGCATTCAGATGTTTCTATATCTACAAGGAAATGGTTGAGAATGAAACTGATTATAAGATTAAATGATTGAGATCTAATAACAATGACAAATTTACCTCCAAATAATTTCAACATTTTTGTGAAGAAAATGGAATAAAAGTCAGTTATCAATAGCTAGAACACCACAAAAAAATGGAGTTGTTAAAAGGAAGAATATAATTGTACTTTAAATGGCCAAAACAATGCTAAATGATTCAAAATTAGATCAAATTTTTTGGGTTCAAGTAGTTGATACAATTGTATTTATTTTAAACAACAATTTTCATAGAAATAATTGTGATATGACTCCATATGAACTTTGGAAAGGAAGACCAACAAATGTGAAATATTTTAGGTTATTTGGAATCAAATGCTATATTAAAAGAGAAGATAAAAAAACATGAAAGTTTGATTCTTGAGTAGATGAAGGTATTTTTATTAGTTATTCATGATAAATAAAATCTTATAAATGTTACTATTAGAGACCAAAACAAATATTTGAGAGAATTAATGTAGTATTTAACGAAGATTATGGCTCAAAGGTTAATGAGGAAAGCTCGTATTCAAGAAAATCAAAGATACATGAGTCAAAACCAGAAAAGGTCAAAGAAGAAGTCCCTTAGAAAGCACAATTGGATAAGGAAATAATTACCAACTAGGAATGGTATCAAGCACCCCCAAAGGCTCCCAAGGAATGGTATCAAAAGAATCATCTATCAAATAAGATCATTGGGGAATCATCTATCAAATTTGTTGTGGAATCTGCTGGAACTGATTGTTTGCGTGATCTCCAAGATACAGCTCCTGATCCAAGACTCATAGCATATCCTGAAGTAGATACTCCAGTTTCTTTGTCTCCATCGAAGTCTGAATCAGAGTACCCAATCAAGCTGAAGTCGTCCACCTGCGTATACTTGATTCCAAGGTCTTGAGTTCCCTTCAAGTACCTTAGAACTCTTTTTGCAGTAGACCAATGTCCCTCACAAGGCTTTTGCATAAAACTGGAGAGGATTCCAACAGCAAATGAAATGTCTGGTCTGGTAGTAGTGAGGTAGATGAGGCTTCCTACAAGCTGTCTATACTTTGTTGCATCCTCAAATTCCTTTCCTTCAATAGATGTGAGCTTTAAGTTTTGTTCCATTGGAGTAGAAAGAGGATTGCACTCTGTCATGCCAAATCTGTTTAACAAATCTCCAATGTATTTCTTTTGAGAAAGAAATATGGATTTTGGATGTTGGGTTACTTCAATGCCAAGATAGTAATGAACATAGCCCAAATCAGTCATTTCAAAACTTTTTCCTAATTCTTTCTTTATGGATGCAATATAGCTTTCATTGTTCCCTGTCATTAAAAGATCATCTACATATACCACAAGATATACAACTGTTTTTCCAACTTTCTTGGCAAATAAAGTTGCATCATCAAGATCAAAATGATTGAAGTTGAGTTTCAGAAGATGCTCAGTTAGTTTTTCATACTAGGCTCATGGTGCTTGTTTGAGGCCATACAAGGACTTCACAAGTTTGCATACTTTATGTTCATTTCTTTTCACAGCGAATCCTTCAGGCTGGGACATAAAAACATTCTCTTTTAGATCTCCATTCAAGAAGGCAGTTTTTACGTCCATTTGATGGACTTTCCAACCGTTCTGAGCTGCTAGTGCAAAGAGTGTCTGATTGGTGGCCCATTTTGCTATGGGGGAAAAAGTTTCCTCATAATCGACCCCTTCTTTCTGTGAAAAAATTTTTGCCACAAGCCTAGCTTTGTGCTCGTCAAGTGAGCCATTAGCTTTGTACTTGTTCTTGTAGGCCCACTTGCAGCCAATTGGTTTGGTTCCAAATGGAGGATCAATCAGCTTCCAAGTTTCGTTTTTTATGAGGGCATCATACTCCTTTTGCATCGGTTCTTTCCATTTATCATGAGAAGCAACTTCTTTGAAGGAATTTGGTTCAAAATTTGTAGACAAGTTCAATTCACAATCATAAGAAACATCCATATCAACAGGTGAATTAGAGTCATCTACATCACCTCCATTTTGTTGGTTTGAATTTATGGTTCCTGTTTTTCCAAATTCATCAGGATGAACACTTTCAAGTGTCTTTGTCAGCCACTTTGGGGGACCTTTCTGAGATGGTCCAGGATGCTTCGTTGATTGAGTTGGGACTGAATCAAGATTGAGTCTCCCAATTCTATCAATTACATCACTTAAAGCATCATCCATTGTTGGAGTTTCATGCGGGGGAGAGTGTTCTTCAGAAGAAGATTCCACATGTTGATCTAGTAAAGGAATCCCCCCTTCAAGATGTGGAATCTGATTCTCAAATTCTTGAAATGATTTCATTTTTGCGAATCTATCCAAGCGATCAAGTTGCCGCTCAACAACATTATACGATTTGGATGATTCAAGAAAAATTACATCTCTAGATATAACAAACTTTTTATTTTCTTCATCATAGAGGCGGTATGCTTTTGAGGTGTTTGAATACCCCAAGAAGATACACTTACGACTTCTAGCACCAAGTTTGTTTCTATGTACCTTTGGTATCAAAGCATAACAGGTGGAACCAAAAATCCTGAGATGTTTTACCGAAGGAACATGTCCATACCACAATTCATAAGGAGTCTTGTTTCTTATAGCACTAGATGGACATCTATTCTTTATATATGCAGCACATAGAACAGCATCAGCCCAAAACATTATCTTTACATTTTTGAAAAAAAGCATGGATCGTACCATATTCAAGATTGTTCTATTCATTCTTTCAGCTACACCATTCTGTTGGGGATTATAAAGCACAGTTGTTTGATGTTTAATCCCATGTTGGCGAAGACAGTGTTCAAATTCATTTGATGTATATTCTTTTCCATTATCAGTGCGAATAGACCCAATATGAGATTGTGCATCATTTTCAATCCATTTATGAAAATTCTTGAATGTTTGAAAAGCATCAGATTTGTTCTTCAATAAATAAACCAAACACATTCTGGTGTAGTCATCAATAAATGTCATGATATATTTATTTCCATTTGCAGAAGGAACAGGCATTGGACCACATAAATCTGAATGAATAAGTTCAAGCTTCCTATGTGCTCTTGAATGTGAGTCATGAAATGACTGTTTGCTATGCTTTCCTAGAATGCAAGCATCACATTGCTTAAGTTTTCTAGGAATTGTAGGCAAACCAGCAACACCATTTTTCTTCAATAAGCGGAGACTGTCATAGTTTAAATGTCCAAATCTAGCATGCCATAATAAACTTGATGGAAGTGTACCTTCTTCATGATGAGAAATATATGAGAAATGTTGTGCATGAGCAGATGTTCCTTGCAGCTTGAAAAGTATTTCTTCTTCTATTCTCCTCATGACAAGTGAGTGATCAGATGCTTTTCTCACCTCAAGCTTGCCATCAAACATATGAATGGAGTGACCTTGCTAGCGAATGTGGACCAAGGACAACAAGTTTCTCTTGAGCTGTGGGAGATATAGAACATGATCAAGAAGAAAGTCTGAGAGACCAGGCAGTTTAAGCCTGATTGTGCCAAGCCCTAATGGCTTGATTTTTGACTGATCTGCAAAGTATACTACTCCATCAACATTTTCAGTGAAATATTCAAAAAAATCTTTTCTATGAGTCATGTGACAGGTTGCTCCTGAATCAAGTAGCCAAACATTTTTCCAGGAAGCAAGTGAAGTATTAAACAAATCTTCATTTACTCCAATGTTAAATTGTGCCTCAACATAGTGAGCGGATTCAGGTGCTTTGATGGAACCCAGCCCACTTGGCAACGCTTTATGCTTTATATTGACAACCCGGATCGACTACGTGGCAGACGAAATATCTATGCCCGCGGTTTTGTATGTTGGTGGTAGCTGGGGTAGTAAATGCTAGAGTTAATGGCAGTACTCTACCTCGGAATGCACCTAAACCCTAACGTTAATGTGGTCTCTCGATTCTTCCTTGGGTTATTGTTCTGTTGCCGTCGAGGATTTTGTTAGCTCTGCAATGAAATGGTGGGTGCGTTATGATGTGGTTTCTCTGGCTCTGCAACGAAACTTATATGTGATATGCCGTGGTTTTGGAGACCTTCGTTTTACCTCTGGTTGTCCTGTTCATTCGTTTGATAGTAAATTTGTTTAACTGTGGAGGTTGTTCGCCTAGTTTCATGCTCGGTTCTTGGTAAGTTACGCTGTTACTTCACTGGTTCTTGTATGCGTGGATTTGCTGTTTAATTTGCTTGCTTCTAGCTGTGATTGTAACGCCTGTCGGTTGTATTCGGCCTTGGTCTGGACTTAATCTCTCTGTTCACTGTTATATGGCTTTCACTGTGCGATTTCTGTGTGCCTTACTGGTTCTCTGAGGTTTTTATTCCAAGTTCCATTTCTTGGTATCTATTTGTGGTTGTCTGCCTTCTCACGACACGACACTGGTATTGGTTGGAAGCACAGGGCTTCTCAGGAACGCGCCCTCGATTCAATATAGGTATACTATCCTTCCCTGCTTCAATTTTTCCCCTCTTTTCATTCTGGGTCTAACCCAACTTGTCTCTTTTCTCTACAGTTGCTCAATTTCATTCACTATTCAAGCTATGGCGTCTAGCCGCGTCCTCCAGGTAAGAAATTCGTTTCGACAGGTTGATTTTTTTTTTTTTTTTTTTTTTTTTTTTTTTTTTTTTTTTTTTTTTTTTCAGGGTTTTGTTTTCCCCTGCGTTCTTCCTGTACCATACACTAATACTTGTGTTTGGCTCCTTGCAGGTCCTTATGGGCGACCTGGGTGGCGTATTCTCCTACGCTTGGCTATGTTAATTGCTCGTCTTCTGGGTAGGCCTGAAACTCATTATCCATCTGTGTTTGTTGTTTTCTAAGGACGAACCGTCCCCTGGTCTGGTTATTTGGTCACTGTATATCCTATTCAACTGTAGTTTTAATTTTATTGACTCTGTATGAGAAAGTATGAGAGTCCAGTGTGGCCTCTGGTTGTTTGTCTGATACAAACCCTAACTCAGGGTTTTTCGATTTGACATGGGTTTTTTGTCCTTCAATCGTATTCGACTCTAGTTATTCCTGGAATGGTATTTGTCCTCTGGAATGTGGCTCGGCTCTACCAAAAATGTTGTAGATTTTTGTTCTGAACAATTGAAATGAAATTTTAATATAAAGAAAGTGTATGGTTGTTTTGTTACCTCGGCATATTCGGCTTTGTCTGTTGTTTGCTCTTCTGTGCATTCGAACGTTGGAGAAATTGTGAACGTGATTGGTTGTATTACTCGGTCTTTGTTAACTGAACATTGTAAATTTGAAATGTTGCTCCACCGCGTGCGTAAAATAAGTAGGTGACTGTTAATTTGATGACTCTAAATTCGTTAAGATTCTATCTGTTTGGTTTATATTCGACTGTGAATAATGTTTACACAGTAGCCATGAAAATGTAATAATTAATGATGATACAGTAGCTCATTAGATGATGAAAACATAAATGAATGTCAACACATATTTATACAGATAATTTAGATGGACAATAACTTCTCGGGTTTTGAATGCTTGGTCTTTTCTATTTCTGAATTTACTCAACTTCCTTTTTTTCAACTGAACTCTCTTATGTTACATGTATTTTGGCTTTATAGCCCTTTGTTTTCAGTTGATGCTTGCAGTTAGTTTAACTGTTACAGAATATGGTTACATAACTTCTACTTTTATCAATAACTATACTCATGTGGTATTCCAAGACTTGTAGGAATAGTTGATTGTTATTTTCCCTAATTACATGGACTACTTTCTAATTAACATCGAAACTACAACAATCCTAAACTGGAAAATAAAAGAGGTATCTAACTTTTGCTGATTCTGTAAAATAACATAAAAAGAAAAATTATTCCCATAAAACTTTGACAGTTCAATCGATCACTAGCTGTTGAACTTGGTTGGATTTCTGCCCAATTACGGTGAGTTGGATGCTCCTGCATCAAGCTCCCGGGGTGAAAAGAGATCATGACTCCGGTTCATGAGATTCTCCACCAATGTTCCTGTTCGTTCAATCTGCCTGGCATCAAGCCATGAGCTGTCCTCCATCGGACAGTTCTTCCACTTGACCAGGTACTGAAAATAATTTTTCCGCCGAGTATGCCTAACTACCTGAGTTTCGAGGATGCCTTCGATCTCAGGAGGTTGGACATAAGGCATTTGTCTTTTCCAAATTTCTCCATCTTCCTGGGTGTTCCGCATGGATTGTCCGGGTTCATCCTTCTTTTCTTCCAATAGATCGCCTGTATACGGAAACAGATCTGCCACATTGAAGATAGGTGATATGCCTACTCCAGGTGGTAGTTGTATTTCGTAGGCATTCGCTGAAAACTTTCGCAAGATCTTACAAGGCCCTATCTTCTTGTACTTTAGTTTATTGTTCGTACCTTTAGGGAAATGCTCCTTACGCAAATGTACCAGAACTTCATCCCCTACCTCAAAATGAACTTCTCTTCTCCTTAAATCTGCATGTTCCTTATACTTTGAGTTGCTGTCCTGTAATTTTTCCTTAACCTGTTCGTGTAAATCCCTCATTGCATTTGCAAAATCTTCTCCATCTGCACTCCGTCGTTCCTGTAAACCAAGATCCCGAAGTTCATGCACTCCACGAGGGTGCATGCCATATAGGATCTGAAAGGGACTGAGACCCGTGCTATGATTCGGCGAATCATTGTAAGCAAACTCTGCTTGCGCTAGCACTCGGTCTCACATTCGAGAATTCTCCCCGACTAAGCTGCGTAACAGATTTCCCAGACTTCTGTTCACAACTTCTGTCTGCCCGTCGATTTGTGGGTGATAAGCATAACTGTAGCTTAATTTGGTGTTCATTTTTTTCCATAAGGTACGCAAAAAATGTCCCGTGAACTTCATGTCTCTGTCTGGTAGGATGGTTGTTGGTAACCCGTGTAATCTGACAATCTCATTAAAAAACAAGTGGGCCATGTGAGCGGTGTCACTAGTTTTCCGATAAGGTACAAAATGTGCCATTTTTGAGAAACGATCCACCACTACCATCACCGAATCATAACCTTTCTATGTTTTTGGTAGTCCCAAAACAAAATCTAAACTCATTGAATCCCAAGGTCTGCCTGGAATAGGCAATGGTGTATATAATCCTGTGTTATGGCTATGTCCCTTTTCTAGTTGACACACCTTACATTTAGCCACAAAAAGTTCTATGTCTCATCGCATTCTTGGCCAAAAATAAAAGTGACTAAGTTTCTCCAAGGTCTTGTCTATACCAAAGTGTCCAGCCAATCCCCCACTGTGTTTTTCACGAATGATATTCTCCCTCATAGAATAGCTGGGGATACACAATTGTCCTCCCTTAGAAAGCAATTTCTCCTGTATGTTCTAGTCCAACCAAGGACTATTTCCCCTTATCAAAGGGTTTTGGCACGCCTCATAGGCTTCTCTGAAATCTGTGTCTGTCTTATAAAGATCCCGTAAATGTTCAAAACCCAAAACCTGTACAGTGCTTTCCTGTAAAAGTAAAGCTTTTCTACTCAATGCGTCGGCCGCCTTATTTGCTTGTCCGCTGATATGTTTCAGCACAAAATTATAACTCTGTAAGTACTCCACCCATTTGGCATGTTTATGATTAAGTTTGTGTTGCTGCATTACATATTGTAATGCAGAATTATCTGAAAACAACACGAACTCGTTCCCCAACAAATAATGCCTCCAGTGTCTTAGAGCCTGTACCACTGCGTAAAATTCCTTGTCATATGAGGAGCACTTCTGCCTACTCTCATTCAGTTTTTCATTGAAAAATGCTACAGGTCTGTCCTCCTGACTGAGTACAGCCCCGATTTCTGTTCCACTAGCATCACAACGTACCTAAAATAATTTTTGAAAATCTGGTAGCCTGAGAATCGGTCTTTCTGTTATTTTCTTTTTCAATAGCTGAAAACTTTTTTCTGCTGCTTCTATCCATCGAAAAGGTTGGCTGGCCTTTTTGATGGTCT
>APFE031054530.1:1909-25322 GCA_000404065.3 Pinus taeda
GAAAATCATGCAAAAAACCATAGGTGGGTCCGCCCAACCTAACATAGGGTTCAAAACCAAAATTTTCCAGGGCGCTGCCCCAGACCCCATAAAGTGGGGTTATGGGTACCCCTCAAACCCCCTGTTAACTATGTGGAAAGAATATAACACAACCCAACATCCAGACTACTAAGTTCAAAGCTCCGTCTAATCTATCCTAGTCTCTTAGCCCATTCACTGCCATTTCGTTGCTCCTCTTTCAACTCTTTTAGGTCTCTCAACTTCTCGTCTGGGAGTTATCGGTTTGACTCCTTTTGAGCCTCGATTTCCCTCCTGGAAACCCCTTTGCCAATGTTGAGATGACCCACTTCGATTGTTTGTGAAACTGCACCAGTGATCTAGATTTCTTGGCTAGAAATCCTCAATAGTAACTCCCTCCTCCTTCGTCTTGCCATATTAGGTACTGTTGTGACCACAGTACCCCACCATATTTTCTCCACAACTCACCCAAAGTCTCTTATGCCCCAACAATCTGAAGTTTAGAGCCTCTAGTCTCTACGAAATCCTGGCATAGGAAAAATATGCACCTCCTAGCCACAACGCCGATTCTTCCTTACTGAGAAAGATGACCAAACATTATGTAGGTCAGGTCTTCTCCTCTCTGCCTCAACACTGATCCTCCTCCTGGCTCAAATTGATGACACAGTCTCTCTCTGTCACCCCTTCTTTGTTGCTTACTTCTAGGAACAAATTCTGTCACTCGGGAAAAGTGTTTCTATTGTTGCTGCTCTGCTCGGCTAATGCCTTTAGTTATACTATGATCTGCAACCTTGCTTTGATACCATGTTGGAATTTATAAGTCTAACCATTAGAAATTCTTTCTATACTATCTGATTTATTTCTTCTTACTTGTTTAGTTACTTAGCAAGTTATTTACCATATAAATACTAAAAATAAATACAAGTACAATATCAACACATATAGATCATCAAATGAAAGCACACAAGTGACATCGTTGTTTTTAGACTAATGTCCCTGGAAAAACTCAATGCGGGAAACCAGTGTAGCTATTCAGAGGATTTTATTATCATGTAGTTTCAGAATACAACCAAGGTGCCAGAAATGGCTCACCTAATAGAGAATGCCCTTGACAGTAGTACCTCTTAGTCAGAGACAGATATTCTAGTTAAATCACTAGATGAACGATCCCATAGCAACAATACAACTTCTGCTACTCTATGTCACCCTGATAGGGATTGCATCACCCTAACTAGCTCTCCATCTCCAATATGTCACATGAAAATCTCCTAGCACTGCCTCTAAGGCCTGCGTCAGCCTCTCTGGTCCAGCGTCAGCCTATTTAATCTAGTGTCAGCCTCTCAGGGATCTGCATCAGCCTTTGGAGCCTTTGTGTCTCACACGATGGCCCTCTCTGACTCTGCCCAGCTCCTGGATGCCTCTGTGTGGCCTCTGGCTACCTCTACGTGGCCTCTAGATGGCTCTGCATCAACCTATCCCAGATTTTGCGCTGATCCTCTAGGTACTAACTCTGCCTCTCTGCTATGTATTCGTTGCTCCTCAGCTACAATTGAGATTCCTTCACTCAATTTCCTTAGCAAACCCTGCCCCAAAAAATCAAGTTATTGATCTCTCTTAGTGTATTCTCCAACTGACCCTCAAGCCTCCTCTTATATTTTTCTTGTTGGTACATCAAAGACCAAGATTAAATATCTAATCAACGGCTAATATTAGATTTGGTTTGATCCATGACTTTTGGACCCTTCTAACACATTTTTATATTAATACCCATTAATATTTTAATTTTCTTAAGTTTAGACTTAGGAACTCCATTAAAATATTAATTATTTTAGTATCTCCCAAACTGTTTAGAATCTGCCCAAAACATTTCTCATTCTTGGATATCTCATGTGCTTTAGCCTCTCCACCAATTTTTGTGGCTAGAGCACATACGATGTTACCCCAAACCAATAGATACCTAGGTCCCAAGCCATCCTGATAACCATGAAGTGCCCCTTACTCTACTCACTATCCAACCTGATACAGGCACCCGAAGCCCTCTACATACTGCCAGTAAGTAGGGCATCACGATAATATAAAGTCTTGATCAAATCATCATGCAACTGATCTACTGAGTCATCCATCTCATGCACTACAAAGGTGGACTCCTGAAGATATAATCCAACCCTTGTGGAGATGAATCCTCGCCCGCATGAGCTTCCCCTAATATCCTCTTGATGATCATTCCTCCATGGTGGTGAAATCCCCCATGCCAACATCGAATCACTGAAATCTAATGGAAGATTGGAATGATCTCCCCTTATTGAAACCAACTCATCCCTAAGGGTAGTTGAATAGTCAAGTACTGTGATGCCAAGTCCCCATGCCCATTATAGGAAGAAACTGTATGGTTGAACCTGTGAAACTATAGTCATGACTAACTTCCCAACATGCTCGTAGTAGAGCCTCCTGTCATGTATCTCTCGGCCATAATATATGTGATGATCGAGGCTATGCCCAACCTACCGAAGTTACTCAACAATGCCATAGTCTATCACTCCATGGTTGGCCCCAACCTTCACCAACAACCTGCCTCACCATATGATGAATAACTTGATGATCCCCTGCATGCCAACCTGAGAATGAACCAAATCACCAGCTATCCTGACCATACTCACTAAGAAATAGAGTGTCTCGCCAATCAACTAGATCTCTAGATCCTGTAGCCATACTAGAGGTCCATTGTAACACCCTCTTACCACATATGCCCAAGTAACCAACCAATTGGGGTAAGCATGTGACACGAAGTTACTATGATATGATTAGACTCCCTATGTGTCAGTTAAGGAAGTGGAATCAATGAAAACCCACAACACAGACCTTCTATTCCTGCTATAGGATTCCTAGAAGCCTTCCCAGTATTTGGGTCCCACTGAGTTTTAAACCATTAAACCCCTAGACGCTCCCTTGATATGGACAAGGGTGTGGCTAAGAGGCTCCAGAAGCTCGCACAACAAGACATGCATTTGTCTGGGGACTTTTCTCCTCATACCTGTGCTCGCGACTTCGGGATTTGCACTACTTTTCAAGCCCAAAATACCCTGTAGCTTTCAAAATCCATAATTTACATGACAACAAGACTTACATATAAAAAATTTACTCTAGGACTAGGCCTGACCATCCCCAATCGGGACTGACATTCTGTGAAACACTTGTTGTTATCACCAAAAAATTGATCATCTAGCCTATTTTACTATATGGATCGAAGTACACCATGTAAAGCTAATTCTACCATAGTAAAATTTATTTCACTATGAGAAATTACTAAATAAACCACCTTTGTTAAGTAATTTATAGTTAAACCCATGAAGAATAATTAATTAAACCATTGTTCAATTATTATTCCTTGTCATATTTGACCCAATCATGAAAAATAAATAGATAAATCATTAATTATCTTATTTTTGTCTAAGAATAATTAATTATTATTCTTTCTCAAGTTTGACTAAATCCCTTAGGAATAATTAAATAAATCATTATTTTATTATTATTCCTTAACCAATTCCTTGAGATGATAAATAAATCATTTATTTATTTATTATTTCTAAATAAAAGTTTAAATACTTTTCCCCCCCTAACCAAATATAGTAAAATATTCCAAGTGGTTATTCCAAGAATGGGGTAAATAATATTTTATTATCACTCATTATTCGAGGATAACTCAATATTTCGTTATAAATAGAAGAGTTTTCCATTCATTATTCAGTTTTGATTATTTTCATTGTTGCACTCATTGTTGTAATTCTGATTATTTTCATTGTCGCACACCATATTTTTACTGGGCTTACACATTATAGAGGAGAGAGACTCTACATAAGCTGAAGACGTTTGAGGATAGCCAAGAGCACATCCCATAGAGGGGGACTGGTCATTTTTATTTGTTCTCTTCACATGTTTTATAATAAAACCTATTCTTTGTATATCTAGTTTCCATTAGATGATTGGAGTTATTAATGTTCCCTTTTTTTATTTAACTATGACTGTGGCATAAATCAAAATTTTAGTAGGTTTTGTTTCTATGAGTTACTACAGATCTACAATGTTTAGCAACCATGTATATTGTTGAGATTGTTTGTCATCCATAATATTAAGTGGGTTCTTTTCGTACATCTTTGAGAAGAAAACACTACAACACTTGTCATCAATGAAATCTACAGGAAATGAATACAAGACAAAGCATAAATGACTGATAACTTATATGAGACTTGACAAGAAAGATCACCACCCTCTTCCCTTAATTGTTTTGACATCAATTGGGTCTTGCATCCATTATCTTTTGAGTTACAATTAAATACATGAAATAACCATGACCATAACCATGAACATAACCAACCATATAACCATGCTTATAACCAACATTAAACCGTGTAAATAAAAATGATATAATATCAATTATTGCCAAATAATAACAAGTACAAAAGAAAGAGAACTTAGCTTTTATTAAACATAGGCAAGAGTCATCTAGGTTCTGGACTTCCACGTACCACCTGACCATAGACATGTCTGAACCAAATCTTTATTTCAGTCGGTTACCCCTGTGCCATATTCCAAGCATGAATGTGGGATCTCATGGATAAACGGATCCAAAAACAACCGAGGGCATCCAAAGGTTAAACCACCTCCACCGTCACTAAACTGTGATCTCACCAAAACCGGCATTGAGATCAAAAAACCAAACTGAGCTTGGAATGCCTTTGAACTCCATCACTATACTTGAAGAATTTTATGTTTCCTTGTCTCTCAGGATTTACCACAATCCACACTGGATCACCAGATCCTAAATTGAGACACCACCCTCAAGCTTTACTGTGTATCCCCCCAAAACTAGTCAAGGGATTCCTAGGCCTTTGGGAATTTTCCTGAGACCACCTCCGCCCCGAATTATGAAACATCCTGCAATTCCAAAGCTCAAAACTGAGAAAACAATCTCATCACACCATGGATATCTAGAAAAAGGCAAGGTGAGGCTAAAAACCATTGTCATAACTGTTAAGTTCCTATACCAATAGGTTTCATTTTTCATGATTGACTATGGAAGTGCCAAATATGTTCATCCTTGCATGCTACAGAGGTTCCATATTTTGTATACAGACAAAGAAAATTTAAAAATATAAAGAGGGTATGCCTTAAAAGAATAATCAAAAGGCAAGAAAATGTTGGTGAGAAGAAAAAGAGTTAAAATGAACCCCAAACCAAGAGACCAAGAAAGTGGCCAGTCAAAATGTCACTGCTATCTTATTTTGCAATTCCACAATGTGAAGACGCTGCTGCTTATCACACTTGATGGATGGCCCAACAATTCAATCTGGACCATTCCATATTTAAATTTTCTGTTGTAGAATAGAGAATGAATATCTGTCCAAACAGTTCAAGCTTGGCAGATCACTAGATAGGTAGAGAAATTAAGGAGCCCAACTGCTTAATCTGGGCCCTTGGAAGAGATAAGGGTACATTTAGATAGGAGGGCAGTCAAAAGAAAAGAAGGCAATCAGGGTTTGGCAATTCAAGTGCACCCAATCCAAAGGAAGAAAAAATGTTAGGTGTATTAGGCTGGGTAGGCAGGTTGAGGTTGTAGAAGCAAGTGTGTGAATATTATTTGTCTTGTCAAGAAGGACCCATTTCATCAATGACACAAGTACTAAGGTAGTGTTTGGTTGTATAAACAAAGGAAGCATGACTAATCCCCCTTCATTCCCCCAGAAATCTCTGACTAACATCCCCTCAAGGACCTTGGGATCTGCCCAATAGTCCTGTTTCACTTCATTCTAGGACAAGTGCCAAGTCAAACTTTGAGTTTACTCAAGGAAAAGAAACCACATTTCTTGTGTAAACATCATTATTCTAAACTCCTTCCATTTCCCTATGCCTAAGTTTCATTCCACAAACTTGGCATTAACTCATGCAGTTTCACTCCACAAAGTCATATTAACTTCTGATTTTATTATTTAGCTCCCATATTTACTTTTCCACCCCTAGTTCTACAAAAAACTATATAAAACCCCCAAAAAAATACTAAATATCCCTACTCCATAGCATTATATCTATATAATTTAAGTTTCGGGATATATTAAGTCCATCTAGGACTTTATATTAACCCTTCCGCGTCCATAAAACTCCGGAGTTTATTTAATCACTCGTTAAATAAATAACCACATTGCCCCCCCACACATTAACTATGTGTTAACTCTCGCGTCCACACATATATCGGGTTTCATATACACCTTGGGTTAAATGTATCAATGTTCCACCATATCCAAAGGTTGTTACCCCAACGAAACATGATGCAGGAGCACCCAGCAACAAAGCCAACAAATGTGGACCAGAAGATCAAAATAGAGAAAAGCCTGTTTTAAAGCAAAAAAGCGAATTTAAAGCGGATAATTTAAGGCAGATAAGATGGATACAGCCATGCAAGCTTTTTGGAGAGCTTTCATTGTAAAAAAAACTAGGAGAGGATCTAATCCATCCTTCCAATATATCTTATAAATGTATAGTGTGATAGGGTGTGAGGTATCTGTTTGTGAGGAATTTTGTGAGTGTCAAGATGTAGTCGAGCTAGAGCTTGTTTTAAGGCTGAAATGCCTTAATTTGTGTTTTGTGTAATATATAAACCTGGGTTCAATATTATGTGTATACGCTTGCATGTGTGTTTAGTAAAGAAGTTAACGTGTGTCTTTTGTATCGATTGGGATCTGAATTACCGTGGTAGCTTCCCCTGAAATGTATTTACTGTGTAGAACAATTTATATCAGTTCGTTATTATATTGTCAGCATTCTAATCTATTTCGGGACAATCGAATGGGAAGACTCTGTTTTGCCGAGAGTCATATAATGAATGTTTTGTTATAATATATATGCGGTCATACATATAATGAATTTTTTGTATTGTTAATGAAAGGAATTTGGATGTGTGGGTTAATAGCGCTGTGCATGCGCTATAATGGTTTGAGCTGTGTACAAGTCGTAAGCTGTACGCATAATTCATGTATATTCATGTATTGTGTGATATAACGTTGCAAAAGTTCTGTTAATGCTGTGCATTCAACGGTTTGTTGTTATAATGTTATGAAGTGTATGCCTTCAAGAGTGTGGTGCGCCAATCCTATATATGTATACCTTGTTTCATACATGAAAACGATGATTTTTTTAAGAAATTGGGATTTTGGGCAACCCCCAAAATCTCAGTTTTCATCAGGTGGTATCAGAGCAGGGAAAGTTTCCTTGCTGAGAGAAGGATTCCGGAGCAGCGGAAGTGAGCCAGAGACCGGTCCATCATCAGGTGGTATCAGAGCAGTAAGATTCTACGGAAAGAGGTACAGTTGAGTTAAAGATGAAGAATTTATGGTCTTGCTATTGTACAGATGGCGGCAGCGGAAGGTGAAAAGATTTGCAGCAACCTAGAGAAGGATGCCAAAAGTCCGAGTGCGGAGGGCTTGGTGAGGTATCGTGTAACAGAGGAGGCTGTTACTGTAGAGGTTGGTTGCAGCTCACAGAGTTCTAGTGAAAGAATGCAGTGGATAAAATTGATATTATGAAGACCAGAAGCATATGACCAGGAGGTCATAAATTTTTGTGCCTCAGGAGTCTGATGTAGGAGCACCCAGCAACAAAGCCAGCAAATGTGGACCAGAAGATCAGAATAGAGAAAATCTTGTTTTAAAGAAAAAAAACGAATTTAAAGCGAATAATTTAAGGCAGATAAGATGGATACAGCCATGCAAGCTTTTTGGAGAGCTTTCATTGTAAAAAAAACTAGGAGAGGATCTGATCCATCCTTCCAATATATCTTATAAATGTATAGTGTGATAGGGTGTGAGGTATCTGTTTGTGAGGAATTTTGTGAGTGTCAAGATGTAGTCGAGCTAGAGCTCGTTTTAAGGCTGAAATGCCTTAATTTGTGTTTTGTGTAATATATAAACCTGGGTTCAATATTATGTGTATACACTTGCGTGTGTGTTTAGTAAAGAAGTTAACGTGTGTCTTTTGTATTGATTGGGATCTGAATTACCGTGGTAGCTTCCCCTGAAATGTATTTACTGTGCAGAACAATTTATATCAGTTCGTTATTATATTGTCAGCATTCTAATCTATTTCGGGACAATCGAATGGGAAGACTCTGTTTTGCTGAGAATCATATAATGAATGTTTTGTTATAATATATATGCGGCCATACATATAATGAATGTTTTGTATTGTTAATGAAAGGAATTTGGATGTGTGGGTTAATAGTGCTGTGCGTGCGCTGTAATGGTTTGAGCTGTGTACAAGCCGTAAGTTGTACGCATAATTCATGTATATTCATGTATTGTGTGATATAACGTTGCAAAAGTTCTGTTAATGCTGTGCATTCAATGGTTTGCTGTTATAATGTTATGAAGTGTATGCCTTCAAGAGTGCGGTGCGCCAATCCTATATATGTATACCTTGTTTCATACATGAAAACGGTGATTTTTTTAAGAAATTGGGATTTTGGGCAACCCCCAAAATCTCAGTTTTCATCCAGTTGTAATTGTTCCATAATATATATAGATATGTGTTCATGTTCTGTGTTAATCATATATTGCTATGTATTGTATTACCTTGTGGTTGTGAGATTTTAGTCCTATATTGTATGCTTGTAATGCGTTTAAGGGAAGGATCGATATTTAAAGATATCCACGGCTTGAAAATGAAAGGGATTTCAGCCTTAAAACGAGCTCTAGCTCGACTACATCTTGCCACTCACAAAATTCCTCACACACAGATATTCCTACACCCCTATGGTATTACAATTATATAAGAATTTTAGGAAGGATCAATCCTATCCTCTCCTTATTTTCTCCACAAAAACTTCATGCAGGCATGCTTTAAATATGCTTTATCCTTTTTAAATCTATTTTTCTGCTTTAAATCACGCTTTTCTTTTGTTCTCATCCTCTCGTCCAGTTTTTTTGCTTTGTTGCTGGTTGCTCCCACATCAGAGTCCCGAGGCACAAAAATTTATGACCTCCTGGTCATATGCTTCTCCTGGCCTTTAGCAATTTTATCCACTGCATTCCTTCACTGCAACCAACCTCTGCAGTAACAGCCTCCTCTGTTACACGATACCTCACCGAGCCCTCCACACTCGGTCTTTTGGCATCCTCTAGGTTGTTGCAAATTTTCTCACCTTTCGCTGCCACCATCTGCACAATAGCAAGACCATAAATTCTCCATTTTTAACTCAACTGTACCTCTTTCCGCAGAATCTTACTGCTCTGATACCACCTGATGAAACTGAGATCTGGGGGGTGGTCCCGAGATCCCAATTCCTTTAAAAAAATCTCGAACCTGGCCTGTGGTTATGGCCCACAACCTAAACGGAAACATTTAAACTGAAATCCCTTTCATTTTCAAGCTGTGGATATCTTTAAATATCGATCCTTCCCTTAAACTGAAATCCCTTTCATTTTCAAGCCGTGGATATCTTTAAATATCGATCCTTCCCTTAAACACATTACAAGCATACAATATAGGACTAAAATCTCACAACCACAAGGTAATACAATACATAGCAATATATGATTAACGCAGAACATGAACACATATCTATATATATTACGGAACAGTTACAAAATTAAGGCATTTCAGCCTTAAAACGAGCTCTAGCTCGACTACATCTTGCCACTCACAAAATTCCTCACACACAGATATTCCTACACCCCTATGGTATTACAATTATATAAGAATTTTAGGAAGGATCAATCCTATCCTCTCCTTATTTTCTCCACAAAAACTTCATGCATGCATGCTTTAAATCCGCTTTATCCTTTTTAAATCTATTTTTCTGCTTTAAATCACGCTTTTCTTTTGTTCTCATCCTCTCGTCTAGTTTGTTTGCTTTGTTGCTGGTTGCTCCTGCATCACATAACCACAGGCCAGGTTCGAGATTTTTTTAAAGGAATTGGGATCTTGGGCAACCCCCAAGTTCTCATTTTCATCAGGAATGTATTTACTGTGCAAAACAATTTATATCAGTTTGTTATTATATTGTCAGCATTCTAATCTATTTCGGGGGAAGCTACCACGGTAATTCAGATCCCAATCGATACAAAAGACACACGTTAACTTATTTACTAAACACACACGCAAGCGTATACACATAATATTGAACCCAGGTTTATATATTACACAAAACACAAATTAAGGCATTTCAGCCTTAAAACGAGCTCTAGCTCGACTACATCTTGACACTCACAAAATTCCTCACAAATAGATACCTCACACCCTATCACACTATACATTTATAAGATATATTGGAAGGATGGATCAGATCCTCTCCTAGTTTTTTTTACAATGAAAGCTCTCCAAAAAGCTTGCATGGCTGTATCCATCTTATCTGCCTTAAATTATCCGCTTTAAATTCGTTTTTTTGCTTTAAAACAGGCTTTTCTCTATTCTGATCTTCTGGTCCACATTTGTTGGCTTTGTTGCTGGGTGCTCCTGCATCAGACTCCCGAGGCACAAAAATTTATGACCTCCTGGTCATATGCTTCTGGTCTTCATAATATCAATTTTATCCACTGCATTCTTTCACTAGAACTCTGTGAGCTGCAACCAACCTCTACAGTAACAGCCTCCTTTGTTACACGATACCTCACCAAGTTCTCCGCACTCGGTCTTTTGGCATCCTTCTCTAGGTTGCTGCAAATCTTCTCACCTTCCGCTGCCGCCATCTGTACAATAGCAAGACCATAAATTCTTCATCTTTAACTCAACTGTACCTCTTTCCGCAGAATCTTACTACTCTGATACCACCTGATGAAAATGAGAATTTGGGGGTTGCCCAAATTCCCAATTTCTTTAAAAAACAACAAGATCCTGGACCTGTGGGTTATGGCCCACTACGCTTCCGCTGCGCACACACATTATAACATTATAACAGTACACCATATAAGAGTTGAACGCACACAACCACACATAATTTGCTAAATTGTAAACTCACACAAGCGTATACAATACTAGAACACATTTCACATATATATACAGAACAAAAGAAAAGCGTGATTTAAAGCAGAAAAATAAATTTAAAAAGGATAAAACAAATTTAAAGCGTGCATGCATGAAGCTTTTGTGGAGAAAATCAGGAGAGGATGTGATCATCCTTCTTAATGCATCTTATATAAATGTAATGTGATAGGGTGTGAGAAATATATCTTATTTGTGAGTAAAATTGTGAGTGAGCAAGATGTAGTCAATTGTGAGCTGGGGTTTAAGGGTGAAATGCCTTAGCCTGGAATGTAATTTGTTCTGTATATATATGTGAAATGTGTTCTAGTATTGTATACGCTTGTGTGAGTTTACAATTTAGCAAATTATGTGTGGTTGTGTGCGTTCAACTCTTATATGGTGTACTGTTATAATGTTATAATGTGTGTGCACAGCGGAAGCGTAGTGGGCCATAACCCATAGGTCCAGGATCTTGTTGTTTTTTAAAGAAATTGGGAATTTGGGCAACCCCCAAATTCTCATTTTCATCAAAACATTATTTAACGACAAATAATATGCGAGTCCCATGTCCAAAGTTGCTCGCCCTCCATCTCCGCCCCGTCCGCCGTCCGATGTCTCGTCCTTCAAATCCAACGGTGGGCAGTCTTTTTCGAAACCCTGATCTACTGAAGATTACCGTCTGGGGGATGGGCGGTTTTACTGCCGTACCCCTGCCACATGTCGTTCTCCCAGTGTGATCGGAGCCCCCCTCCCCAATATTGCCCAGGGCTAAAGGTGGTGCGGGAGAAAACCACAAACCACCCTCCTCCCCCTGATGTTAGCACCACGTCACCACTGACGTCATATCCGCGTCGGCCCGCTGCTGCCTTGTGTCACTGCCACATCATCTGCTCACGTCATCGCCCCGCTAACCTGTCCTCTGCCACGTCATCATCCGAGTTAGCAGCAACGTCACCATGCCATACCCGCTACCCGCCAAATGACGTCATGCTGATGTCATCACCAAAAGCGCCAAAAGCGCCAAAAGTCCCAAATTTTCATAAAATCACGTGAAAATGACCGTTTTCTTTCATTTTCATTGGTCAGTGTGGGAGCAACGTGCATGCTGTTTTACGACGATTTGTCGCCCAAAGTCAAATTAGATCAGCCAAGCCAATGCTACCTACAAATTCGACCCCTCAGTCTGCCATTGTACCTGCTTAACTGCCCTGTGTGCCATAAAACCAGGTATTTACCCGCATTTCACCTACAAACCCTATTTTTCTCAATTTTTCTCCATTACAGTCGTGTAAACATCTGCCATTTCCAACCAAAAAGCACTCCTACACCTGGATTCCACCCATAGACTCATTAGTTGATCCCCTATTCCAAAAGAAACCGTGCAAACTTACACCCCTCTGCAATTTCACCGTCAAAAAATCAATTTTCAGTTCGTTTGCCGGCAGAATCTTCATACTGCCCGTGCTTTGTCCCCTTTTACCAAAATTTTTCTGCAAAATTCCACCTATTCGGCTCAAAAAACATTCTTATTCTCTCTGCAGTTTTCCCGCACAGCTTATCAACCCAGTGAATTCATCAAAGAAAAGAAAAGCTTGTTTGAACTCTGTAAATTTGCCTCTTTATGATAGCTACAGACAGTGAAAATCATTGCCTCATCTAAACTGAGTTTGCAGCTCCTTGACAAAGCCTCAGAGGTAGTTCTTTGTCTTCAGTAGTTGCACTAATCCTGGTTCTAAATATAAACACAGAAAAAACTTCAAGATGGCCACTCCAGCAGCTTTAAACATTGCTCCTATCAATGCACCTAACAAAGAGCTTGAAGCACTGCCTTTAGCTGATAGGGACTACCTCATTCAGGATTTGGTTGGGGACAGAAATCACTTACAGATCTTCTGTTAGCTAAGAAATAGTTATTTGAGCAATAGTGACATGTATGGCATTTGGGAATCAAATTTGCCCATCTACTTCTTGCCCTCTGTAAATATTTTCCCTGAGATAATTCACCTCTGTGTTGAGAACTATGACCCAACTCAAAGAGCTGTCAAGTCTCCATCTGGGAGCATACTCTTCCATATTACTCCTGATTCCATTAACCAAATGCTAAATTTCAAGCAGACTCAGCTTTTGGTCCCTTTTTCTATGAAATACCTGCTGGATGAAGGCCCCAAACTCTTCAGCTCTGAGATTGCCAGAATTGCCAAGACATTCATGAGAGCAGACCGCCAGCCTACAGAGCCACCTCCTTTCTTATATGTCAATTTCAATGAAGTAGGCAAGCTGCTTGTAGATATGATATCCTCTATGCTAGGTTTCAAAACAAGTGAGCACATTGATGAAACAGTGTTGGTCCTATTGTCTGCATATAGCCTAGGAAAACCCCCTGCTGTTAAGTACAACTATGCCAAGTTCATTGCCAATAAAGTTCATGACCAACTAGTGAAGCTAGATAGGGAGGGAGTCTTCAAATATTCATCATATATCTATCAATTGGTCATGTATTATCAGTCAGATTGCTTCCAATGTCCCATGAAGAAGTTAGATTCAAAGGGTGAAAGAAGGTCTGTTATCTTTTGGTCATCAGTCTTCCATCATATCCAAAACTCTCCTTACTCTTATTGTGAATTCATTGAGCAATTTGTTTACCCAGTATCCTGTCTCTTGAAAAGAACTCCTCCTCCTAGATTATCATATGACATGCAGAAGATATTGCAGTTGTCCAAGAACTACAAAATAGGTGATTGGTATCTCTACCAAAATCACACTGTCATTAGGATCTATGGCTGTGAGCTCTGTCCCTATAGGCTCCCAAGATATGTACCCATGAGACTGTTTGCCTTGGAATATTATAGGCAACTCATCAATTCAGATCTCACTCATTTTCATAGTGCCAAGAAGAAAGCTCACCTGAAATTCAAAGACCATCTAGGCCCCTTTATTATGAACAAGAAAGAAGGTTGGCAAGATGTTGATCAAATACTGGGGCAGAAACTCAAGCTAAAAAGGAGTTTCTGGTGGGTCCCTTATGACCCCGATGGATTTATTAGTGCCAGAAAAGTAAAATATAGGCTGACATCATATGAACATTGTAAAGTCCCATAGATTGAGCAATTTTCTAATCAAGATGAGTGGGTGAAAGGCACATTAATTGAAGAACTCACTCAAGAAGAAATAATGGAGCAAAATGTCAAAGATTTGGAAAAAACTCTTGACTTGGATTCTTTTCACCAGGTAACATTCAAACTGCCACACCAAGTTGGAGAGGGCACATCCACTGCTGCAGCTTCACAAGCTGCCCAAGAAGCATCTACATCGACAACACGTACAACGAAAGGAAAATAAGTGATGGATGCCGAGCAAGAAATAGTTGCAAAACAGCCTACCACCTCCAAGGAGCAGAGTCAAGGGAAAGCCCCTCCACAGCAGGTTGAGGCATCACATATTCCAGCCTTACAGACTCCTCTTAATGAGGAAAGAAGTAAGAAGTGGGATAGGGAAGAGACCACACCTCCAAGTGGGTCAGCACAACAACCAGAAGCCAAAAGACAAAGAATTGACCCTCAAGTTGAGGAAGAAATTAGTGAAGAAATCATAGAGAGTCTGAGGAGGGAGAGAGAAACAAGCCAACAAACAGCTACTAGCTCATTCCAGTAGGAGCAAGGTAAGCAGCATAGTACATAGGTGTCTTCCTCTAGACAGCAAAGCAAACAACCATCTGGCATTAATGGAACTTTCATGGAAATCAAGGCCCAGAATGAGCTATTAAGAATATAGTTGTATGATTAATTCCTGAAAGCAACACCCTCCAAACAACAAAGATTGATGGCAGCTTATGACATCAAGGAGGAAAAGATGATTCTAACTCATTTTAAGCCTAAAGTTCCACGACCCCAAACATCTGCATATTACATAAAGACAAACCTAGAAGTCATCTCCAAGGACATACACCCGATGGACCAAATAGAGCTACACAAGCAAACAGGTGAAATGGTCTATGCCACTCTAGCAGACAAGGCTATGCTGGCACATCAACTAAAGGAATCATTGAAAAATACAAATACTCAATTGGATTTGGAGAAAATATCTTCCTCAGCCAAAGATAACCAAACAAAGACATTGGAGGAAACTATTGTGGATCTAGGGCATGATCCTAAGGATCCCAAGGGCATCAAGGCCCTTATGAAAAAGAAAGAAGATGATATTGCTACACTCAGAAAACAAGTGAATCTGCCTGTAACTATCCACCCTCAAATTGCAGAGCTTGTGCAAGAAAAAGAAGCTGATGATACCATGAATCTGCTCATGAGGATGAATCAAAGAATAATACAGATGGAATAAGAGTTGGAGAGAACATTGCAAAGAAAGCAGGGAGAGTTGACCTCCCAGCCCCCTCAAACAACCCCAACTATTGTCATTGTTCCTCCCACACAAGAAGCAGCAATCCCTCCTGCCATTTCAACATCCACAATGACTACATCAACTACAGATGCTACAGCAGCAGCAGCAGCAGGAACAACAGGACCAGAATCTAGCATGAGTATGGAAGAGATGATGAAAGTGGTCAAAGAACTAGAAGTTCAGGTCACAGAGGTGAAAGAGGCCAAAGAAAAGTTGGCCAAGCTAGAGGCAAGCTATGACAAGTCCAAGATGACAGTGGTTGAGAAGCAAAGAGAAATAAAAGCTTGGACAACAAAATAAAGGCCTTAGAAAAAGAGCTTACCTTAGACAAGACTCTAGCTGAAATCAAAAAGATTATGTGGGCCAAGATTGGCTAAGCAATCACTGACCAATGGCGATCAATTCAGGCCATACATGAGCAAATAGACTTGATAGGCCTAGCTCAATTTGAGACTCAGAGGGCTAGAGCGGCATTGGGAAATATGCCCGAGCAAGCCAATAAAATGATTCATTTCCTGAACACTCATACCAAAGAGGAGTTGGCAGCATTAGACATCAATAGCAGGACAGATACTATTCTGACAGCAAAAAAGGTGCTGACCATGAGAAATTTTGTGCAGACTCTAGAGAGAAAGTGTGAGGAAATGCAGGAAGAAATAAATGACTTCAAAATAAAGATGACAGCATTGCAGACCAGAGGATTACCCAGCCTATTGACTAGTGCTGGAAAACTACTGTCCTGTGAGCAATATACTATCAGAATCAATAACTATGTTTCCAATCAGATTACAACATCCTCAAGTACCTCAGAAGAAGCAGGACCTCCCTCTGGACAATCTCTTTATGATAAATTAGAAAACCTGTTTTTCATTGAGCATGAAATCAATCATTTGTTTGAGGTCCCACCCAAGTTTTATAGATACATAGAGGCTGATGAAACACTCATAAAAATATAAAGACATAAGCTGCCTCCTGAGGATTGGTGGCGAGCAATGCTGGAAATTTTGCCCAGGTAATTTCGGTCTTTTTCCTCTTTTTTCAGCCTCATATTTTGGTCAACTAATAGGTCAGCAAAATTGAGTACGTAGACACCGAACAAAGCATAAAGGCAATAGGTAGAGGAAGTCGAAATAGTGACTCAGCAAAGCACTAGGACAACAAGCCCAAAAATTGCAAATTAAAGGCACAGCCTCAGCCGACTCAGTTGGTCCAAAAAGTCAAATTTCTCTAACAAAATAGATAGCTAGCACACTAATATTCACTACAGCATTTATTTCTTTCATCTACTTCCTTTGAAGAGTTGGTGATGAAATTTATTGAATGGAGACTCATCAACTAGATATTTTGTATCTCATTTTTGTATATATACCTCCCCATAGAATGTATTAGGGGTTGGTGATTTTATTTCTGGACTGCGCTGTAAACTATCAGACTATTTTAATACAAATTACTGTTGAGGTTCACTATTTCCGAATCATCTGAAGGTGGATTGGATGTTCTGGGACCTGCTACAAAATTCCTGAGTCATTCTATGGAACAATAAGTTATTCTAAACTGTGTTTTATGTTCTCTATATTCGTAAATTTCATATATGTTTCATAATCTTGATAACGGAGAAGAAGAATAACATAGGATTTGTTTAAATGCACCCTGTGTTCAATCTCCACTATTAATTGTGTTTTCTTCAGGATTAGTCATAAATATGAATTCTTAACTGCTCATGTTTGCACTATTTCCTTCATTTTGAATACTGTTTAGGAATCCTTAATTGCTTCTGCATAATATTCATACACTTTCCCTCTGCCAGTATAATGAAAGATTCTTGATTGCCTTTCATTCCCTGACTTCATTCCATCATTTCTAGATTTGAAAATTGTTCCTAGGTTGCCTATCCTGCTCTGTAGCATTACCATTTCACCAAGAAACACTTTCAACATTACACTTTTAGTGACTCCTGTTAGCCTCCTACTACAATAGGTGTTCATATTTCATGATTGACTGTTTACATGCAAAATATATCATCTTTTTATTACTGCAAAGGTTCCATATTTCCACAGAGTTTCCATTTTGATGAGTTATTCCAATTTTGAAGTGTTGTTCAGTTAAGGGAAGGCCAAACAGTTTAAACTTGGCTTCCCTAGGTTTCAATTGCTTGTTTTAGAATATAGAGATGAATATCTGTCCAAACAATCTTAAATCTTGGCGGATTGGTAAATAGGTAGAGAAACAAGGGCACTCATCAGCTTAATCTGAGCCTCGGAAGAGACAAGGATCGATTTAGATAGGAGGATAGCTGAAAGAAAGGTTGAAAGGCTGGGTATGCTAGTTCAAGTGCACCCAAACCAAAAGAAGAAAAAATGCTAGGTGAGTAGGCCGGGTAGGTAGCGTTGTGGTGGCAGAATCATGGCTTGTGATCTGTTTCATTTCATGTTTTCAAGTGTCATATCCATTCGCATCTCAAGCATAAGGCAGTTTCCATTTGGAGGAGCTCAAGCGAGGCATGTCTAAATTCCCCTCTTCCTCTTTCCTCAAACACTCGCTAACTTCCCCTAAAAGAGGTCAAGATCTACTTGATATCTCTTAGTCTCATCATTTTCATATCAATTGCCTTGGTAAAGATATGCTTTACCCAAGGAATGTTCACACTTCCGCTAAAAGTCCTATTTCCCCTTTAAAAGCCTAAGATTTCTATCCTTAGCGCTTTCTGGTCAAATTGCATATTAACTTCTAACTTATTATATAAATCCCAGTTATTCTTCCCTCCCCATGCTAAAAATACATATAAGATCCCCCTAAGTACATATCCCCTCCATTGGTTGAAATATAACCATAACTAGGCTTGGGAATTACTAAGTTTACTTGAAACTTAGTAAGAACCCTCATCTTGCTCATTTAAACCACCTTCCAATTAACTCGGAGAAAAGAAAAACATCTTGTTGCTGCTGCCGTTCGATTTCTGAGAACAATAATATCTCAAAATGATGCTTATCTTAAATCGCCACATTATAAATCATAAACCTTTTTCAACCAGCAATTCAGGCTTTTAATGCTAATGGAAATCGATATAATCTTCTTAAATTCAGTGGTTCTTAAGCTTATAGAATATATCCGTAAGGAAAATATTAAATGCTTGGTTGAATACTTGATCAATTAGAAAAGTTAGATTGTGTGGGTACTTTCCAAGCACTAAAGCTGAAATATGAACAGACTCTTGATGGAGTGACTACAAGAAGTGTGTCCGCAGGGATGGGCCCGTTGCTTTGGTTGATTATGAAGATGAAGAGGATGATTCTCTAGTGCCAGAGAGTGTTACTAAAGAAGTTACCGATGTACAAGCTCAACGTTTTCTACTACTACTACAAGGGACAATTAACCTATAGTTCTGTTTTAGATGGTTGTGTAAGAGATGATTCTAATAAAAGCAATATTACACCCTGTGTTGATGAAAGGCAATAGCAATCTTCTATGTGTTCAGGACAGAGTGCATCACAAAGATCTACAACCTGTACTCCTGAGAATCCAAGGACAATGAATCAGGGTCTACAACTGAACCAGCAACAAGATGCTAGTGCTCAAAGTCCACTTCAAACGAAAGTTCACATTCCACCTGGAAAGGTGTCTTCATCTTATAATCAAATGAAGCTGCCTGTACCACTAGTTACCAATTCTACAGATTTCAACTTCACTGGGCGTGGATACATAGGCATTGAGAAACTGAAGCAAAGTATGCAAGTCAGCAGGTCCCCAATTAATGGTAATAGCAATTCAGATGTATCAAGTGAACAGAATTGGGGTCCTCAGATTGACAGAATAAAGAACCAGTGGACATCTCCAACTGGAGTCGCGAATATTGGAACAGAGCAAGTGATAGGAAATAATGAAGGTTATTATCCTGCTAGTGTGATAGATGAGTATGATCGTGCTGATTTTCCTACCAGTTATGATCATGCCAGATTTTTTGTGATAAAATCTTATAGTGAGGATGATGTCCACAAGAGTATTAAATACAGAGTATGGTCAAGCACTCCCAATGGTAATAAGAGATTAGATGGGGCATATCATGATGCATAGCATAGAGCAGTAGGAAATACAGGAAGCTGTCCAGTATTCTTGTTTTTCTCTGTTAATGCAAACGGCTAGTTCTGTGGTGTAGCTGAGGTGATTGGTCCTGTGGATTTCAAAAGTACCATGGATTTCTGGCAACTGGACAAATGGAGTGTTGCTTCCCAGTGAAATGGCATATCATAAAGGATGTGTCAAATTCTAATCTCCGTCACATCATTTTGGAAAACAATGAGAATAAGCCTGTAACAAACAGTCGAGATACACAAGAGATTAAATATATCCAGGGTATGGAGATGCTGAAAATTTTCAAAAACTACTCAACAAAAACATCGATACTTGATGATTTTGAGTATTATGAAGACCATGAAAAAGCTATGCGAGATAAAAATTGAGGCTTCATGCTAAACAACTGCAGCCATTAGCACATGTTGGAGCGCGGATTGATTTGAAGAAATCCGAGGAACATGTACATCAATCAAATGGAAGTTTTGCATTGAGTCATGTGGATGAGTTTATTGATGAACTTTTAACCACTGATTATGCATGTGATGTTGCTCTGCCACGCATGCCTAAAAGGTGGACTCTTGAAGCAACTGATCATAAAGCCTGTTCCTGTAGTAGGAACTCTAATAGCAAAAGCAGTAGAGCTTCTTGTTGGTGTCCAAACACGCTATTCGTGCATCTCAGCATCCTGAGAAGAGCTGGAGTCGGGATGGGAATTTAAGCAGAAAGGTATAGATGCACAAAATAATGGTTCGGTGGCTTTCATATTTCTTTAGTTACTTGGATCGTTACTTCATTGCAAGGTGTTCTCTTCCTGCACTAAATGAAGTTGGCCTCATGTGCTTCCGTGATCTGGTTTACCAAGAAACTAAGAATAATGTAGGGGATGCCACGATTACTCTGATTGAAAGAAGGAAATACGGTTTTCCATCATGCTCGAGTGAAAGATGCTAATATGAAATGCCTCTCATCTTTGAAGCCATTACCAGAAGGATTCTCTCAGGCATTTGATGGCAATCTTGATTTCCTTGGTCCATAATTGCCACTATCAATGGCGATTGCCATTGCTAAAGGATGATTGGATCCAATAAAAATGAAAGCTTTTGATGAATTTCGACTAATCCCTTCATCGCTGGAACATCGAGAAGTCTATGCAAATGAGAGAGCAATCTAACAAAATCAATCAAGAGAATCAAAGACCAGAGAATACAACAGTCCATTTGTCCTGTTATCTGAGAAAAATCAAGAAGACAATTATGATTTGGATATGACATATATTCCTGAAAACATAATTGCTATGGGATTTCTGGCTGGCAACACCAGTTCTGGTATTTTTGAATATGTGGAGGTTCTTTCTGTGTTATAGCTAGATAAGAAATGTCATATACCTGAAGGTTATGTTAATTCTTTCATAGGAGATAAAGCAGGGGCGATTTGACAGTTTGAATTGCTTCGGAGGGAAGAGAAAGCCCGATTCGACAACGAAAGAGTATCAGCGAACCGACAAAGCGTATCAGTTATGAATATCAGCAGGGGACTTTGAACGCAAAGCAGATGGCAACAAAGGGATTTCTCAAAGTCAATGAAGCAGCTCAGAGCCATCAAAGCTCACCAGCTCATTATTAAATGTCTTAAAGCCACTTAAGGGTAAGGGAACTGCCTAAATGATGCAGACAAAAGGATTCAATGTGCAGTTATTACAAAGTTATGGCCATGAGGCCAGCACACAGCTCCAGGACCACTGTTCGACCATTTTGAGGCTGCTCTCTCATCCGCAGCCCTCAGTTGCATAGCTTGAGTTTCCAGCTACCCCAGTGCAGCTCTTTTTAGATATTTTTGCATTGATTTCCAGCACAACGATGAATCAAAGACAGTTACTACACAGATCTCTTTTAGATCTGATTTAGAGATATTTTTTTGATAATTTTCCCCTTTGACACCTGTTCAACGGAAGTCTGTAAATATTTCCCTATATAAACCACCCTATAGACAGTCTTAGAGCGTGGAAAAAAAGAAAGAATCGGTTGATACACTCCAAGAGAGACTCGTTCTGTACATCTGATATGTTTTCCTTAATCAAAGACTGTTGAAGTTTGGAAAATGGACTGTGTGCCGTGTTTTAATGTTTGAAGGGTGAATTATGGAATTCTAGTGCTGCAACATGACTCAATAAGTGCCTCTCACCTCTGGTTTTCAATGTTTTATGCTCATAATATACATGTATCACCATCTAAATAGCAGATAGAAAGATTAGCTTAGAATTTGCTCAGCCACACTCTATGCTCAAGGTCTGCTATTTCTTTATGTTTTTCATCTGAACTGGTAATGAATATGAATTCCCTTTGGCTCATATCTCCTCGAATTCACCCATATTTTGGCAGTTATCTAGGGATTGTTTGACTGCTCCTAGACAGAGCTCTTTTCTTCATTCTGTTATGCTGAATGAGAGATTCTTTGCCTCTCATTCTTTAAACTTTCAAATTCGGTTGGTTGGTTTGCTACACTCCATACTTGCGCTGTATTATTGAGAGTTTTTAAAAAAAAATCAGAGATTAATGAAGAGATTGGATGATGGACTATCTACTATGATTTTTTTTAAATGCCTGAAGGGTGATCATGGAATTCTTATGCTGTCATATGGCCCAATAAGTGTCTCTTGCCTTCATTATGTCGGTTTATATAGGTTGGTATCATTGTCACTATCTCAATTGCAGAAAGAAAGACTAGTCTACAATTTGCCTTACAGCACTTTATACTCATTTTCTGCAATGTTCTATATGTTTTCTTCTGACTAAGGCATTAATATGAATACCTCATGGCTCATATTTGTTCTATGTCATCCATGTGTGATTGTTATTTAGGAAATCTTGACTATTCCTAGATAGAATTCATTCACCTTACCTCTGTTAGCCAGATAAAAGATTTCTTAGTTGCCTTACATGTCTGACCTCCACTTCATTCTTTTTAGCCTGAATAATTGTTTCATGAGAAGCTATCTGCTCCATATCCCTCTCGTGACCAAGAAAATGCACCAGCAGTCCTACTCCCCTGACTCCATGTCCAATGGTTTGAAACTTATCACACTATGCATTGCCTCTCTACTTGAAACCATCCTCTTTCCCACCAAAACACGAACAAAACCCCTTGTACTCAACTACTAGCCTAAGATCACCCTAAACAAAGCTAAATTACAAAGAGAGAGCCCTCTCTGATTGCAGGTAGGTTAGGACCCACAGTCCAAAGATTGGTTTGGTGTTACCTCGACCGTATCCCTTAAGGAGCCAAGGGACAACATGAGCGATAACATAATGGTGACTCCACTGGGGAAGCTTTTGAAATAATTTCAATGATCAAAGTTGGAAGCTAGCTCCAAAAAAGCATTCACATTATACAAGGTCAAATCTGGACCCAAAGCCCCTAGCTACTTTCGAAAATCCAAATTTGATCCCAAGAAACCTCAGGAAGATAGAGCAAAGAGAGGATTTAGCTGATTCTAGTCCTGAGAAAGTTCAGCCAAGTAGTGCTCCAACCCCTGTCAAAGTTCTATTTCATTCATCCCCCATTACTCCTACTTCATCATCCACCTCTCCATCCACCTCGTCCACATCTTCGTTCACTGCATATACTACCACTACAACTCCTATTATCCCGGTTGTTCCAACAGTTCCATTCATCCCTGTTGTTCCACTTGTCCCTGTAAATATGGCTAATAGATATGCCCCTTTGCAGCTGCCTGCAAACCTCGGGGCTATGCCTCAGGACTACCAGACTAAAATAACTTATTTTGATGGCACAAGTGCCTGCACAGCCCTTCAGCATACAAAGAAAATGCAGGATTACTTTGAGAGCTATGAGATTGATGATGATAGTGTGAGAATGAGGATTTTTGTCCAAAGTTTGATAGGTGATGTCAGGCCTTGGTTTA
>APFE031054531.1:0-18186 GCA_000404065.3 Pinus taeda
TCCACCTCCACCTCCTCTACCACCTCCACTTCTGCCACCTCCTCCTCCTCTTCCTCCACCACCACCACGACCACAAACTCCTCCTCCTCCTCCTCCTCCTCCACCACTTCCTCCACAACCTCCTCCACCACATCTACCTCCTCCTCCTCCTCCACCACCTCTGCCACCTCCTCCTCATCCTCCACCTCTAGCTCCTCCACCACCTCAACCTCCACGACCTCCTCCACCACCTTAACCTTCACCACCTCCTCCTCTGCCTCTGCCTCTACCTGCACCTTCACCTCCACCTCCTCTACCACCTTCGCTTCCACAACCTTCTCCTCCTCCTCTCCCACCACCACCATAACCACCACGACCTCCTCCTCCATCATCTCCCCAACCTCCACTCCCTCCTCCTCCACCACCTCGTCCACCACCTCTGCTTCCTCCTCCTCCTCCACCACCTCCTCCTCCTCCACCTCCATCTCCTCGACCACCTCAACCTCCACCACCTCCTCCAAAACCTCTACCTTCACCACCTCCTCCTCCGCCTCCACCACCTCCTCCTCTAACTCCACCTACTTCACCTCCACCACCACCACCACCTCCAACTCCTTCTCCACATCTCCTCCTACTCCACCTCCACCTCCCCATCCACCTCAGCCTCTCACTCTTGAGAAAACCTTAAAAAAAAATAAAAAATACATATCATTTCATTCTCTTTATTTACAATACTTATTGCTTCATTCTTTACACTGATAATTTAGATATCAATATATACATGATGATATAACAAATAATACGTATAACAATTTGCAATATAAATAGGTAATTATGAGAACAACAATTTAATTAATTTTTTTTGTAAAAAATTGATATAAATAGTATCAAAAACATATTTAGAAAAATCAATCAACTAGTATTCTTATTTTCCAAAACTTTTTAAAATCAACAAAGTAATTATATAAAATCATTAAAAAATAAAATAAAATAAAAACTCTGAAAATAAAAATAAAAATAAAATTCTTAAAACTCCAGGTAACATACAAACACAAAACACAACCAAACTTCATAAAACCTCCACTAAGTACGATGGAACACCAATAATAATGATATTATAATCTCACATATGTCATGTCAAATGGAACCAAATAAGGTTAAGGTGGGTGAAACAAAGGATTACCGAAAGAACTCTTTGTATGCCTTCAATACCTTGGTGGCTACAATGTATGTCTAATGTATTGGTGTATTTCTAATATATTGGCTCCCTAAGATGTATTTTGACACCTTCATTCAATTTCAACTATTATAACAAAACAAAAATTATGGTTTTCAATATCAAAGTTGAAAGAGTTGTGAACATCAAAAATTAACACAATAGACAACATTTTCGTGTTATATTTAGGAAAAAATAAAAAATAATTCAAACTATTTTAAATTTATTTTTGTATTAAAAATTTAAAAAATATATAATTTCAGTGCCAAATTCCCATTCAAATAAAAGGAATTGAATCTATTTTCATATTAAAATATAGTTTAACAAATGAGACATCAAAGCATCACCCACCAAGTAAACTTTTCCAATTCGTCCTTTGACAAACCCCCAAAGAGATGAATGTTTTCATAGATTTCTATGAAGTTAAGGTCTTAATCTCAGGTTTTTGGATCATAAGTTTGTGGTTACAGGTACATATGATTGATGTCTTAGTAACCATAACACAAAAATTCGATCCACACGATTGGGCCAATATAGTAATTGAGCTTATATAGTAATTGAGGACTAATCTTGATGAATAAGCGGTCAGAGTTTGCAATGCATGAACAAAAGCATAATATAACACGAAAAGAATAAATACGCATTTCTCATAGGTGTAGAAAAAGAATTATAAACAAGTGCTCAACATTTCAAATGTGCAGACAAAATTATCCATAAACGCTGCTATGCATAGTTGCATGAAAAAATTATACGCCTACTTTAAAACAAGACTCAAAGAAGATGAGTAGTTTCAAATGTACAAACATAATTATTCACAAACTATATCCATAGTTGCATGGTTTCAAATGTACAAACAAAATTATTCACAAACTATATTCATAGTGGCAGAGAAAAATTATAAACCCTACTTTAAAACAAGGGTAAAAAAAAAGGCATGATTTCAAATGTGCAAACAAAATTATCTATAAACAATATCCATAAACAATATCCATAAGAAAAAGTTATAAACCCTACTTTAAAACAAGGCTGAAAAAGAAGCATGGTTTTAAATGTGCAAACAAAATTATCCTAAACGATATCCATAGAAATAGTTATAAACCCTACTTTAAAGCAAGGCTGGAAAAAGAATCATGCAAACAAAATTATCCCTAAACGATATCCATAGTTGAAGATTTTTTTTTATAAACAACACGTTACAAGAAGGATATCCATAGAAATAGTTATAAACCCTACTTTAAAGCAAGGCTGGAAAAAGAATCATGCAAACAAAATTATCCCTAAACGATATCCATAGTTGCAGATTTTTTTTTATAAACAACACGTTACAAGAAGGATTTTGCAAACAAAATTATCCTAAACCCGAAGACACATGGCTTCACATGTGCAAACAAAGCTATCCATAAACGATATCCATAGTTGCAGATTCTTTTTTATAACCAACAGTTCAAAACAAAGATCGAAGAAGAGGTGTGCACACAAAACTATCCATAAACGATATCCATAGTTGTAGAAATTTTTTATAATCAATACTTTAAAACAAAGATCGAATAAGTGGAGCATGCGTCATTAAGATAATTTTAATGAATAGAAATTGCCTCTTACCTCCAACGTGATTTGAAGTAGAGTTATGAGGTGCTAGCTGGGTTGAGCGTGGATCGCACACACGACTTTCATATATTCAGTCCGCCGCTCTCTCAACAAGGATACAGAGCCGCTCTCTCAACAAAGATACAAAGGAGCGCTGATCGATCACAGGACCCAACAAAAATACAGAAGAGTGTGGATTTCAAATACGCACATTAAAAATGGTTGTGATTTTCAAATACGCACATTGAATACTGGTGGTTACAAAAAAGAATACATTGTCATTCATGATGTCATGTTCATTTACCAAAATAAGTGAACCCTTATTAAATTTAACATAGATAAGTTATGCAAGCATTAAATTCATTGAAGTGTAATTCTTGCATTGGATACTATGCATGCTTAAAATCATCATAGAAGTTATTTGTATAAAGTTATTCTAATACTTTTTTTTTGTGTTCACAAATTTATAGAGATACAAACACAAACAAGCAAATCAATAGGTTACATAAAATAAAAACACAAATATTTAATATTGTACCATCATAAAACATGGATTTGTAACTAATTATCAATATATATCGGTTAAAAATACTTATAAAATAATTTGATTCTCAAAGATGCATTGAATAATGATACTTACAAGAAAATCCATAGCCATTCATGATGTTATGATAATTTGCAAAAATAAATGGAATTTTGTCAAACTAAATGCTAATTTGAACATATATAGTTTAATACACATTCAATTTATTTGGAACTGTAATTCTTGCATATTATATTTTATGTGTGTAAAATCATCATAAAGGTGATTTCTATCAAGTCAATAGACAATTTGGGCAATGACCTTCCTTTCTTGTGTTCTAAAATTATACACAAACAACAACATAAATAAACACAGGAATACATTACATA
The DNA here is from genome assembly GCA_000404065.3 of Pinus taeda. Taxonomy (NCBI): domain Eukaryota; kingdom Viridiplantae; phylum Streptophyta; class Pinopsida; order Pinales; family Pinaceae; genus Pinus; species Pinus taeda. The sequence continues at coordinate 3,695 of APFE031054531.1, forward strand.
AAATAAAAACACAAACATTTAAAATTCATCATAAAACATCAACCTGTAACTAATTATAAAAATCATATTAATTAAATTAAACAACAATTTAAAGATTAATAAGTTAATATACAAATTATGCTTATTATAAAAGTATTTGTTAGTATATGATATTACATATGTGTAAAAATATTATACATAAACAAACAACCACAGGGAAACATAAGCGCAACAAATAAATACATAGCCTAAAATAAAACCACATACATTTAAAATTCTATCATCATAAAACATGAGCTTTTAAATTTTATGTTTATTTTGTTTGTATTTATCATAAATATGAGGGCCACTTGATATCTTTTTAATTTTACATTGAATGATTTTGGTTACAAAAAAATCCATGGTCATAGCCACATGTGATGTTGTGATTATTTGTATTGTTGAAAAATATATATTGATTAAAAGCCATCATGAAAACTTGTGATTTTGAAACATACAAAAATATGTGATGATGCTTGTAAGGAAAACAAACAACCATTGTTAGTTGTGTTATTGTCATGGTCATTTGTATCTTACAATTTATTGAATAAAAATATTTGTGAAATTTTTATTTTATACTAAACAGATTTAACAAGTTATAAACTCCACCCATTCTGTACCATAAAAAATTAATCAACTAATACACTAATTAAGATCTTACAATTATTGAATTAAGTAAGAAAATTGATTAAAATGTAGAAAAATAATACAGTGTCATTCATGATGTCATGTTCATTTACCAAAATAAGTGAACTCTTACTAAATTTAACATAGATAAGTTATGAAAGCATTCAATTCATTTGAAGTGTAATTCTTGCATTGGATACTATGCATGCCTAAAATCATCATATAAGTTATTTGTATAAAACTTTTCTAATATTTTTTTTTTTGTTCACGAATATATAGAGATACAAACACAAACAAACAAACCAATACATTACATAAAATAAAAACACAAATATTTAAAATTGTACCATCATAAAACATGGAGTTGTAACTAATTATCAATATATATTGATTAAATATACTCAAAATTGTTCTCCCAACAAGTAACTCAAACACCAGAAAAGTCTACCCATGAAAATTATGTTTTAAAGGAGAAAAATATTAATCCCAACTACAACATGAGGAGATATGGCGGTTTAGAGAAGGGAAGAGAGTAAATGTAGAATCTACCAATGTTATTGACTATTGTCATGGAACTGTTAATGACGTGAAACAATTAGAAATCAATTACTAGTTGATCAACAATTGTGAGGAAACATATCAATGGCTAACAAGGTACAATATTTGAAATAATTTAATGCCCATGAAAGTATATTTGTATGAAAATGGTCTATAATTGATCAACATCTTCAGGTGCTTGCACCAGCTAATTATCAAACAAAATTCCATATGACTTCCACACCAACTCCTACAATAGCACAATCATCTCGATCATCTTTCTCACAACATAAATTTACTTTCTATGAGCCAAGCTTTTAGGATGTGGTCTCCGTTCTGAACAACAACATCACACTCAGGAAATTGAATTTGAATGTTCCAATCGAATACCGAGGGAACGAAAAAGAAGAGGAATTCACATTTTAAATATTGTAGATGTAATTCAAGAGGTTCTCATTGACCATGAAACTAGATCTCCTAATTAGCCAACCACACTTCTAGACAAACTTGTATTTCATTATAAGAATTTACATTCTTTAATTTATGGTGTATCAAATTTTGTACAAATTTTATAAGTCTCTGAATCTTCTCTTCTTTGTCACAAAGAAGGACTGAAGGGTAGGGGAGATGTTCGAGGGGCTAGACCACTTAGTTGACCATCCCAAACAATTATAGAATCGATATTATAAAGTCGATCAACTCTCTAGTCGAGTCAACAATCTACGTTAGATAGGCTAAATTGGTTTAGAGACTTAAATTGTTGTGACTATCTCGACATAAGATAATGATATTGTGGTCCTTAGTCCATCCATTGGGATGGAAAGAACCAAAAGGATGATAGGCCTATGGAAGACATGAATGGTTCAACAAGAGTGGAGAAGCCCAAACACAACCCCTTATCCTTGCTAAGACCTTCTAGTGGCAGCACCATCTTGAGGCATAAAATTCCTACGATAGAATAACATGGAACAAATCAAGAATTGGGAATAAAAAATTATAAGTAAAGAGTCTTAACATACATAGGCCTGATCCCCAGATGTGGATGGTAGATAAGCATTTAAGTCAGGCGTGCCGCAGGACATGCAGGTGGCAGAACCACATGGTTATTTTCTCTTTACCTTGTGGGAATTTAATGCAAAACGCTTTCCCTCATCCAGTGCCATCATCACACTGGGAGGATCGAGACATCCCCTGCCATAATAGATCCATGGAGCCATACCCTCATCAATTTCCCCTTTGACCTCTGAGCTGCACTTGCCACCCTGTAGCTGCAGAGCCTAGCCTTTGCACTGCTACGGGTAGATGTTGAAGACTCCTCTACTGCATCAACATGGGCAATGGTGTGCACTTCTCTCATTCCCTCCATTGTGCCCTATAAATTGAGGTCTTGGCCCCTATCTATGGCCCGAACTTGACTTCACCTATTCAACTCAAATTTCCTTCTTCTTCTCTTACACCATTCCCTGCTCCTCTGGCTCATTCCTCGTTGCAGCTTCAAACCTAGAGAATCATGTGGCAACACCATCGTATGCGAAATAGACAAGGTTGCAGTCGTCATAATGTGATTCGGCCCCATCTTCGCCTCCATCTACTTCTACTTCCCCTTCAGCCTCCCAACCCCCCAACCCTTCCTCTTCCCACTTCTAGGGGAGATATCATGATACTCGTAGCGACCGAGGTTGAGCTAGCTCCCGTGAGGCTCAGTGTGCCAGTGGAACCAACCAGCACATAGATTTCTCTGCTACATCCTAGTAGGCTCAATTCAGGTTTCTCTGCTCCATGGACCGGTCAGTAATCATCGTCACAGTCATGGTGGACTTCCGGGAACTCCCTAGCTCATGTGTTGTTCTAGAACACAACCAAGAGATGCACCAAGCCTCTCCTTTGATTGTCAATATCCAGGGGGATCCAAGCTCCAGCCGCCCACCAATAGAAATGGACAATTCGTCCAACAGTAGACAGAAGACTCCAGGAGGCAACAACACCTGCAAAGACAAAGGAATACAAGTGGATGACTAGGAGCCTTAGGACAATGCAGGTGGCAGACATGAAACGGAAACTAACTCTGAAGATTATGGTTGGTGTCTGATCGTGGAAGAAAATCCACCATCGTAAGACACCTTGTAGCTGCATGCTACAGGTCACGTGTCTTGTTAGGGATCTGAGTTTTGTTTTTCTAGTTTTATAATGGTTAATACTGGCCAGTGTTTTTGAATTCTGCAGTGGCCAATTTTGGTAGACCTTTTTGAATTTTACAGTCTTCTTGTTAGTAAATTTTGAGTTTTGTAATGGTTGCCCCTATGTGGGTAGAATGAATCAAATTTTATCTCGTTCTCGGACTGGTTTCCCCATCTGGGGCAGTCTAGTCTTCAAATCTTGTTGTTTAAAGTGGTCAGATGGTTGACCTGGTCCCGTAGAGGCTGATGCCTCATTGTACATTATGTTTTTATTAATAGATTAGTTTTACTTAGAAAAAAAAATACATAGGCCCGATGGCTCTACTAGGTTCATGGGGGGTAGGATCTCCTAAGGGACATCATTGGAATTTCCCACTTTCTTCATCGAGGGGAATGAAGTAGGATAGTATACTTCACCATTGGCCATTATTGGATGATGGGATAAGTAATTTGAGAAATTCCACACTTGCAAGTCAGTTTTTAATTAATCATTATTATTTTTTTTATTAAATGTTTTATTAATAAATCACATTTATGGAAGAGAACAACAACTTTATGGCTATATTGAATGATATTAAGTTGATATATGTGTCTTATTTCTTTAATTTTAGATTTATACTTTAGTTTTAATTTTAATGAAAGGATTTAAGAAAATTTAATAGTCTCGTTATATTTTATTTAGTTTCTTGTTTAACTTTTAGAATCTCTTATATTTAGATTTTCAACTTAAGATCTCGATAAATATTAGGTGAAACCCATTTTAATCCTTCTTAGTGCATATAATAAAGTGATAAATTTTATTTTATTTTTTCTTCATTTTATTGTAAATCATTTTACAAAATTTTAACATTATAATTATTTTCCTCCATATATTATTATTAATATATGTTTTCTAATGTTTTTGTAGGGAGATGGAGACTGGAGAATGAAGATGATTCAGATTGAAATTTATTTATATATTTGTAATTTATATTATAATTTGTAAAAGATCAAACACCATATTAATAAAATTTGTATTTATTTTGAGGGAAGGGCTTTCCCCTCTCTCTCTCTACGCCCTCAAGATAACTATGGTCATGACTATCTGTGAGGAATTTTTGTTGTGATTATGGTTATTGTGGGTATTTCCTTTTTATTATGTCTTTTTATTTTTCTCTTCTTCAAATGAATTTATAAATTCAATAATTTTTAAATAAACTGATATTAATAATGAATGAACAACCCTAGTTTAAAAAAAATCAATAAACAATTTATTAGTTAATTAATTTTTTAAGCTTCAGAAAGAGTGGAATTTGTAACTTGTTATAATATCACAAAAAGCTATGGCTTTGGATTTTCTTTGTAAGCATCATCGCCATTTTTTGTATGTCTGAAATAATGTGTTTTCATGATTAGTTTTAAATAATATATACTTTTAACTATACAAATAATCACAACATCACAAGTGACTATGACAATTTTTTCTTTTGTAAGCACAATCATTTAATGCACATTTAAAAATATATCAAAAGCCCTTCTTGATGATGATAAAATACAAACAAAATAAACATAGAATTTAAAAATTAATTTACAAATTAATGTTTTATGGTCATAAAATTTTAAATGTATGTGGTTTTAGTTTATGCTATGCATTTTTTTGTTGTTCTCTTATTTGCCTATGTTTGTTTGTTTATGTTTGTATGTGTATAATATTTTTACACATATGTAATATCGTATACAATAATTACTTTTCCAAAGTGTAGAATTTGTATATTAAAGTATTAATATTTAAATTGTAATTGTAATCTAATAAAATCTAATATTTCTGCAATTGACCACAACATCATGAATGAATTTGAATTTCTGTAAGCAGCACTATTCAATTAACATTATATTTTAATTAATCATTTTTTATAATTAGTTGCATGCTGATGCTTTATGAAGATGGAATTCTAAATGTTTGTGTTTTTATTTTATGTAATGTATGTGTTTGTTTCTTTATGCTCTTGTTTGTGTATAGACTTTAGAACACGAGAAAAGATTTCATTAGAATATGCCATATGGATGGCCATTTCCCAAATTGTTAGAATATGTTCTATCGATGGTCATTGCCCAGATTGTCTATTGACTTGATACAAGTCACACTTGTGATGATTTTTCAAAGAAAAAATATAATATCCAAGAACTACACTTCCAATTAATTGAATGTGTATTAAACTATATATGTTAAAATTAGGATTTAGTTTAACAAAATTTCATTTATTTTTGCAAATGACCATGGATTTTTTTTGTAAGTATCATTATTGAATGCATATTTTAGAATCAAATTATTTTATAAGTATTTATAATTAGTTACAAATGGGTGTTTCATGATGATAGGATTTTAAATGTTTGTGTTTTTATTTTATGTAATGTATTTACTTGTTTTCCTTTTCTCTTGTTTGTGTTTCTGTGTCTATGAATTCCAAAACATGCAAAAAACTTTCATTATAATATACCATATGGAAGGTCGCTAAACAAATTGTCAATAAACTTGATACAAATAACTTCTATGATGATTTCAAGAATCCATAGTATCTAATAGAAGAGATACAGTTCAAATGAATTGAATGCTTGCATTAACCTATCCATTTTCAATTTAATAAAATTTCACGTATTTTGATAGCTGACCATGACACCATGAATGACAGTTTTTTTTTTGTCACCACCACTATACTATTCAATGTGTATATGAAAATCATATTCTTTTATAATTATTTTTAATTAATATATTTTTTTTCATCACGAAAAATCTTACGTGTTGTAGATGTTGGCAATGCATTCAATCATGGCAATCAAAATTGGTGATAAGAGAGACCAAAAATACAACTTCAAAATAGTGGTAAACATGTCACCCTTTTATCAATTTCTTCTTTTTAACCTTACGCTATTCTCCCTTGTAAGGAATGGTTGTTAAAAGTGCTAGCTCGGTCCCTTCATTCATTCTTGGATCTTCCTTAACTGAATCGGAAATTTCATATACATGATGATATTTTAAGCCCCCTGTCTCCATTGCTACAGGGATCATCTCCTACCTCAGTGTCTGTGCTCAAGTTCCTAAAAATTCATGATTAACGCTCCCTTTTCTATGTTTCCTTGTGGATTTTAAGCTTCTTCATTACTAGGAGGACCCATTTCTTCATCATCCTCTTCTTCGTTAGGTAAGTGTTGTGGAAATATCGATCCCTTGTGTTATTTTCTTATTTTTTTCTTCCTTTTAGGCGCTTTCTTGGCATCATGACATGAATTTTGTAGATGTCTCATTTTTCAGCATATTCGGCATCTAAATGTTGTGTTCTAAAAATCTAGGAACTGTGTCGAGTAATGATTATTATGTGTTAAGATAATATGATCAGTCAATCATTAGTTGATGTCTACCTCCACACATTTTTGCGATTGTGTATATTTTGGTTCAAATATTTGTGTATGTTTCTTTATTTATCACCCTGATATTTTCCCAATGGCTTCTAGTACTTTATGGATCTAGAAATATAAGGTACATTATGCAATCTAACCGAAACGGACATTCTAGATACTACCACTGTACTTGCATCAAAATCTGGGAACCAAGGGGTGACAGAAAGTGTCGCAGAGCCCTAGAACCATGGAACCTTTTGCAATATCTATTCACAATCCTCTCATGATGAAAATTTTACTATGAAAAATACCCTGGAGTAAAGTTGAGTCTCATAATTTATTGTCCAATTTGTGAATATCTAATGGAAGAGATCCATTGGGTTTGGCCAAAAGTTGTTGAATCTACATAATTGTGCTTGAGATTCATATTTTTTGCATATATTATTGTGTTTTTCATGGATTCATAGGCTACCATAGTTCCCAAATTTGGAGCCCGCACTTAACAGTCATGAATATATTCAGTTGAATCAAGGGATAAGTGTGAAGTTACAAAGAGTGAGAGGGATTGTCGCGGTAGTATTGAATTCATAAGCAATGGAAAAACGACCAAACACACCCACTATGATGGACAAAAAATTTGATTCGGAAAAATACGAAGTAGACTCTCCATATCTAATGCTACTCCTTAATTTCAACAACCTATTGTGCTCGGGGGATTGAGAATTTCCAGATACGGGATCTTTAACAATAGATCTATGAAATGAAGCATTCAAGGTGGAATATTCACTTCTATAGCTAGATTTTTACCTTCAAATCTGACCATTATTTCTCTTCTGACTAAGAGAAGACATGGATAAGATCTATTCTCTAGAGTCACCTTAATCCTTCACAGATCCATTTCCAACTTGTGAGCGTGATGTCCTTTGCTTCCTTCTATGCCATCACATATGCAAGGGGTGAGAAAATACTCTGTGTCCATGATCTGGTAAATGATATTGTCGATAGCCCAGATTGTGTGTCTTCAACCCTGCACAGGAGACCAAAACCAATATTCAAACCATTAAAAAGCTCCATTATCAGACCCGTGTGTAGTGAGATCAGTCCCTAGAAATGACGCAGAAGATTGATCCAATGTCTAAAGGAACTCGACTGCATAAGGAAAGTGGAAAGAATTAGAAACCCTAGCCATCACACCGATCTCGTCCTCTTGACATAGTTACCCTATCAACCTTTAATTTGATTTCTTAATTAATATATTCTTATCTTACATTATAATCAATTTTTTACTTAATTTAATAAATGTAAGATCATAATTAGTATATTAGTTAATAAATTTTTATGGTACAAAATGGGTGGATTTTATAACTTGTTAAATTTATTTAGTATAAAATCAAAATTTCACAAATATTTTTAGTCAATTAACTGTATAGATATAAATGACCATGACAATAACACAAGTAACAATGTCTGTGGGTTTTCCCTATAAGAATCATCGCAAATTCTTGTATGATTGAAAATCACAAGTTTTCATGATTTCTTTTAATCAATATATATTTTTCAACAATACAAATAATCACAACATCAAAGGTGACTATGACCATGGATTCTTTTGTAACCCAAATCATTCAATGTAAAATTAAAAAGATTGCAAATGGCCCTCATATTTATGATAAATACAAAGAAAATAAACATAAAATTTACAAATTGATGTTTTATCATGATAGAATTTTAAATGTATGTGGTTTTACTTTGAGCTATGTATTTATTTGTTGCGATTTTGTTTGTGTGTGGTCGTTTGTTGTGTATAATATTTTTACACATATGTAATGTCATAAAATACTTTTATAATGAGCATAATTTGTATATTAACTTATTAATCTTTAAATTGTTGTTTAATTTAATTGATATGATTTTTATAATTAGTTAGAGGTTATGTTTTATGATGAATTTTAATGTTTGTGTTTTCATTTTATGTAATGTATTCCTTTATTTATTTATGATGTTGTTTGTGTATAATTTTAGCACACAAGAAAGGAAGGTCATTGCCCAAATTGTCTATTGACATAATACAAATCACCTTTATGATGATTTTACACACAGAAAATATAATATGCAAGAATTACAATTCCAATTAATTAAATGTGTATTAAACTATATATGTTCAAATCACGATTTAGTTTAACGAAATTCCATTTATTTTTACAAATGGCCATAACATCATGAATGGCTATGGATTTTTTTGTAAGTATCATTATTCAATACATCTTTGAGAATCAAATTATTTTATAAATATTTTTAATCAATATCTATTGATAAGTAGTTACAAATCCATGTTTTATGATGGTACAATTTAAATATTTGTGTTTTTATTTTATGTAACGTACTCGTTTGTTTGTTTGTGTTTGTATCTCTATAAATTCATGAACATAGAAAAAATATTAGAATAACTTTATACAAATAACTTATATGATTATTTTAGGCATGCATAGTATCCAATGGAAGAACTACACTTCAAATGAATTGATTGCTTTCATAACTTATCTATCTTAAATTTAATAAGAGCTCACTTATTTTGGTAAATGAACATGACATCATGAATGAAAATGTATTCTTTTTTGTAACCACCACTCTTCAATGTGAGTATTTGAAAATCAAAATTATTAATTAATATAGTCTTATAATTAATTACGATTTTATGTTTTATGATATAATTTCAAATGTTTGTGATTGTATTTTTTTGTGTATGTGTTTGTGTTTTGCATATTTTATAAGTATTTTTAATCAATATATATTTAGAATTAGTGACAAATCCATGTTTTATGATGGAAAGGAATGTGTTCGAATATTCATGGTAATATTGAAATATTAATGTTAAGATTTCTGAACCCATGGAATATGTTAGAATATTCATTAAATAGTGGTGGTTACAAAAAGGAATACATTGTCATTGAGGATGTCATGGTCATTTACCAAAATAAGTGAACTTTTATTAAATTTAAGATAGATAACTTATGCAAGAATTCAATTCATTTGAAGTGTAATTCTTGCATTGGATACTATGCATGCTTAAAATCATCATAGAAGTTATTTGTATAAAGTTATACTAATAGTTTTTTTTTTTTGTGTTGACGAATTTATAGAGATACAAGCACAAACAATCAAATGATTACTTAAACTAAAAACACAAAATATTTAAAATTCTACAATCATAAAACATGGATTTGTAACTAATTATCAATATATATTGATTAAAAATACTTATAAAATAATTTGATTCTCAAAGATGGATTGAATAATGATATTTACAAAAAAACCTGTATCCATTCATGATGTTATGGTCATTTGCAAAAATAAATAGAATTTTATTAAAGTGAATGCTAATTTAAACATAGCCACCACTCTATAGCCATCACTCTATCGAAAAATTCTATAACCATCACTCTATTAAAAAGTAAAAATTAAATACTAAAAAAATCATATTACAAATATATATATTTAGGTACATTAATATAAAAATTAATGATTAAAAAACATATGGGGATACATAATTTACAAACTTAAAATACATATAACTAAATTTGTGAAAACATATTTATGATTCATTAATTGTGTTATGTTGAAATGTGTGTATACCTTATATTAGGATTTCTATAATTTTAATTTAATTATCAATAATCAATAGGTTGATGCTAGAGATTTAATAATCAATAATTACTATTTTTAATATTATTCATGAGTAAAATGTTGAGATTTATTTTAAATTTAGTTATGATCCTCTTCCTTCGTCATTTAAAGACAAAATTAGTTCTATAACTAACTTAAAATACGTCCCATATATAACTATATATATATATAAAGTAATAATATATAATCATTTGAATATAAAAGATTTATTGGTTTATTATAGCTATTGGTGACCATATAGTTATAATGGATTGAAAATTCTATAGCCATCACTCTTTGATAGAATAAAAAACACTAACCCATTATACATATTGCATACACATTAAAAAAATTCATAAATTAACTAAACTATATTATTATTATTATTATTGGAGTTATATAATATATAATAATATGTTTATCCATGTAGATTCACATACGGATGAAAGGAATGCCTTATTTTGGATTGGAGCGACTTTAAATTAATAAGCTAGAAAACGTTAGGGATGGTTTTGAGATAAGTAGAGTCTAACCAAAGTAACATAAATGAAATCCTTCATTGATGCTCTATTGTAAAAGAATAACATTAGTACTGTACATGTATTCTTTTATAAAGAAAAACGAGTTATTGTTTAATCATAAAATGAAAAGTATAAGAATATTGTACAATATTGGAAGGAACTCCATGTATGAAGGGTAGTTAATTTTGAAACAATTGAGAAAAATAGAAGTTACGTTGAAATCCTTTGAGGGGATCGTAACCAACATGTGATACATCGCGACCAATGTGTATATATTTTATTATATTTACATATATTTTAATGTTTTTACTAAAATATATTTATTAATTTGCGAATAACCAAAAAAAAATATATTTTTGTATTGTAATATTATTTTCTTCTAAATCACCTGGAAGGTGTCCTCCATATGTCAGATTCATTCGAAGGGGGATTTCAACGAGTTTAGTGAAACATTAATGTGTATAATGGTTTCGTTATATTTTTAAAATTATCGTTTAAATTATACTTATAAAGAAATAAATGGGAATGTATTGGATATTTGCATAATATCAGTGAAAGTCATTGCCATTGAATTCAACAATGCTTTAGATTTCAATACAAAGCCTCAACATTTAACTTAGAATTTATGTGACAAAATGAAATAAAAAAGAAAAAAAAACAAAAAATTAAATATTAAAAAAATCATATTACATATATCTATATTTATGTATATTACTACAAATATTAGTGATTAAAAAATACATAATTTACAAATTCAAAATACATATAACTAAATTTGCGAAAACATATTTATGATTTTTTAATTTTGTTATTTTGATACGTGTGTATACTTTATAATAGGATTTCTAGAATTTAAATTTAATTATCAATAATCAATACGTTGATGCTAGAGATTCAATAATCAATAATTAATATTTCTAATATTAGTCATGAATAAAAGGTTGATATTTATTTAAAAAATAGTTATTATCTCTATTCATTCTCAATTTAATTAAAAAAATAATTTCAAAAGTAATTTAAAATATACTATATATATAATATTTTGACTATAAAGTGACTTATTGGTTTTATTATAGCCATTGTGACCATATAGTTATATGGATTGGAAAATTTCTATAGCTATCACTCTACAACAAGAATCAAAACACTAACCCCATTATACGTATTACATTAAAAAAATCATAAAAGTTAACCAAACTATATTATTATTATTATTATTATTATTATTATTATTAGAGTTATATATTATATAAAAATATGTTTATCCGTGTAGTTTCACACACACTATTATTATGGAAATCCTTTAATTGCAAATAGTTCTTCTTAAACTAATTAATTTGAGATAATTTAGATAATAGAGTAAACCTAACTTGGATCTAAATATTATCATTGATATATCAATATTACCATGTATATTCCATTGGTTCAAAAATCTTATCATTTATATGTTAATATTACCATGAATATTCCAACACATTCCGTGGGGTTTAAATATCTACGATCAACCTAATAATTAAATTATAACTATGGAAGATCTATTCTTACAACTAGCATAATTATAGGCATATATATTTTGGAATTTATTTTATATTTAAATTAAAAATAAAATATTAACATTAAACTAACACAAAGTAGGGAAGTCACATAAATTAAAAGGCGGAAGTACAAATAAATTTAAATCCATGATAACCATGAGAATGGTTACTCCTTTACTCCTATCACTTTTCATAGATTTAAAAAAACATAGACATTAACTAAATTATAACTTTATTACAGATTATATTGTCATTATTTATAAAAATATTTTTTTGTATGCATATTTCAACAACAACAAAAAATATTAGTGGAAATTTTTAGTGGTTAAATATGTCAATATTACTATGAATGTTCCAACAGATTCCATCCAGTTTAAATATATGACATCAACTTAATAATTAAATTATAACTATGAGAGATATATTCTTCCAATTAGCATAATTATAGGCATATATAGTTTGGAATTTATTTTCAATTTAAGTTGAAAAAAAGTATTAACATTAAATTAACAAACTAGGGATGTCATATAAATTAAATGGGGATAGAACTGCAAATAAAATCCAATCCATGATAATCATCAAAAGAGTACTCCATTATACCTATCACATTTCCTAGATTAAAAGAAACATATAAATTAACTAAATTATAAATTTATTACAAGTTATATTATGATTATTTATAATAATATTTGTTTTCATGCATATTTCAACAAAAAATAATCTTAGTGGAAACTTTTAGCAGTGAAATTTAGCCCTTGGATGAAATTAAAGGGTTTCAAATTTTGACTGGAATACTTTTTTATATCATAGTGAATTATTAATAGTAGCCCCAAAAACATTTTATAAGAAAATGAAGTATGGAGGTTGGCATTGCCTTATTTTAAGGGAGACATGTAAAAAATAAAATGTCTCCTAAAATTAGGAGCTACTAATTTCCATTTACCCCAATTTTCAAGGACAAGGATTTATGGTAGCAATTTCTCCCTTCTCATTTGGTTTTAAATGGGCTCTTTACTTCCCCTTGGATGAAATTAAACGGTTTCAAATTTTGATTGGAATAGTTTTTTGTATCATAGTGAATTATTAATAGTATCTGAAAGATCATTTTATAAGAAAATTAGGCATAGAGCACAACATTGCCTTATTTTAAGGGAGACCTGGAAAAATGAAACAACTCCTGAAATTAGGAGCTACTAGTTTCCATTTACCCCAATTTTCAAGGACAATGATTTATGGTAGCCATTTCTCTCTTCTCATTTGGTTTAAAATTAGCTCTTTATTTTACTGGCCCTTATATCATGGTATTGAGATTAATTTGCGGAGAACGACACACATTTAAGTATTTAATAATATTCTTTCCCTATTTAAGTTTTCATACTAGGCTTTTGTATTTGCTTTACATTCCAATACCTCAAGTATTCTCTCATTTCTCTATTGAATTTTTTTGTTTAATTTTTCGGAAATATAATAAATTTTTGTTTGGAAAATCCCAAAAATTTGGTCTTGGGATTTCAAAATTACACTTGCCCTATTACAATTTTTGTATCTAATGGCTGGAAAAAAATATCATTTAATTTTTAATTTGTGGCAGCCATGTGGGTGGGGTTGTCTTTAAGTTCATTGAATCAACCTCCAATATTTTTCTTTTTTTTATTGAAATCTAAACTTTTCTACAACACCTTTCTCTTGTATATTACTCTTTGGAATTCATTTATAGTCTTCGTTAATGCATATAAAATTTTAGGGGAGATTTTTTTCAGAAAATTGATATTTGAGGGCTCAAAACTTTGGGGATTGATTTATTTTATCGAAATAGTGACTAAGGATGATTATCCAAAATATTAAGTTATATTTTATATTTTTTACACCATTAGGTCCTAATAAAATAAAAATTAAATTCATAGAAACAAGACTTCACATTCCTATATAATGACCAAACACTCAATTAACCTTGATGTTTAGAGTTCATAATTTTTGTTAGTGATTTGCCTTAATTTCTCAAACAAGGTTGTTATTTAAACTAATTTCCTTGCACCTCA
>APFE031054540.1:4267-15560 GCA_000404065.3 Pinus taeda
TCTAAATAATCATGCTCCACACCCAACAACACCCTTTTTGGAATTTAATTTTGTTTAATGTTGCTAGTAGCATATCTAAGTTCAGAAGTGATTAAGTTTGAATGAACGATGACGATTGGAGAGGTGTGGTTATGGAAGTGACCACCCCCTTCCATAGTGTTCGTCATCTCATTTTCTTCCTCACACTCTATTGAATGGCTCTACAACGAAAAAAAATACTCATATACCAATCAAACCCTTCTCTTCATTGAGTTAACTCCTTGTTGGTGCTTTGATAACTTTAAACTCCTTTATGAGCTTTCTTTGCCTTGTTTGACATAGTTCAACATTTCATTTCACTCGACAATATGAAATACAATATGACGTTGTCTATAACACTCTCCTCCCACATCTACCCAAGCAACCGTCCAGCGGGGGTAAACATGCAACGAGAGGCCACTATGATATGATTCAGCCTCCTAAGTCACCTTAAGGAAGTGGAACCAACGGAAACACACCATGCAGACATCCAACATCATCAACACAACCCTCAATGGGAAAGTCAGCCACTCAGGAAGCTTGTCCTTGGGTTCCACTATTGTTTTATGTCTCTTGGGCCATAGTCACTCTCATGCTATGGACAAGGGAGAGACCAAAAACATAAATTCGCTCTCATAGGCCTTCTTGCCAGAGATTGTGGACTAAAATTGTCATTGTTGTGCCAACAACCCTAAGATTTAAGCCACTTTTTCAGGCTCAAAGACTGGGACACTGCCCAAAACTGATCCATATCTTCAAATCAGTAACGTAACATGGAAATGAAAGTAATAAAGAAAATACTTTTTCAAGACCTTGACTGGATCCCTACTAGGCATGATAGGCATTTCGTCAAACATATGATCGATATGTAACCTACAAGTGCAAATAACGGAGTTAAGCGTAGGGATCTCATACTTATTTTAGAATCACTATGAACCATTTTTTCCTCATGCCATTTGCTACACTATCATCTATTAGGTCATAGACACATTATCCATTCACACACAAGTAAAATCATGCTGAGAACCATACATAATCATTGTCATAAAATGTGAATATAACCAGAATAGCAAGAACATAAATACAATAAGCATATCATCCATCAAATCAATAAATACACCAGTACCTTTACACATGAAAATCAAGGGAATGAATTTCTCATTAATGAATGCAATCAACCAACTGGAGATGGGACTACCACGTTCCACTTGACCATAAAATGGTTGAGCCAAATCTCTCTTTTGTCATTCACCCTCGTGCCATATTCCAAGAATGAATGTGGGATCTCATAGAACACATCAATCAAAACTCATCAAGGGCTTCCATAGGCCTTCCACTTCAACCCATCAAACAATGATTCCCCCTCATGGTCGGACATCACTAAAATCATCATCAGATTGGTCTCCATCCAAGCCTTCCAAGGCTTCCAGAGAATTTTTCCAACCAAGACTTCTACAAATAGTAACTCAACCCACATCTTATACAGGGCTTCATGAGAATTTGTCCAACGAATGCTTCTAGGACTAGTAACTCAACCCACCAAGGGCTTCCACAACATTTTTCCAACCAAGGATTCCAGGACTAGTAACTCAACCCACCAAGGGCTTCCACAATATTTTTCCAACCAAGGCTTCTAGGACTAGTAACTCAACCCAAGTTGTTAAAGGGATTCCAAAGTGTTTGTTCAACCAAGGCTTCCATGACTAATAACTCAACCCAAGCTAAGGAAACATGAGAACCAACCAAAACAAAACAATGGAAGTAAACCCACAATCATCATGGCTATCTATGAAATGATAAGACTAGGCAATAAACTGCCAATCCAGGCAATCATCTATGCCAGTGACAGATCACAACCAAGAATCCACATGCATATGCCATGCATGCCAAAACTAGTGAAGAAATCATACATGCAACCTGGTACCAGCAAGAAAATCTTATGTAGTTGCTAATGTTGATGCCTTCTTGCACTTTCTTGATCTTCATTTTCCTTCTTGCTTAAAGAATCCATGTATTCCACACCCTCCAAGAGTACTCCAAGAAATCTCTAAGTATCCAAGAGTATGAGAGAGAGAATAATGAGAGAGAGCTCCATCATTGAACTCAAAAAAGTTTACCAACTGATCCTCATAAGCCTTTTTATGAATGAGGCCTCTATTTTCTTCATTTTCCTCATCACATGCAACATATGATCTTTCACCTCCTTTTTCTCGTAATTTCCAGTATTTTCATAAATAAATGTTCCAAAACTCCTTTTAATGCCTTAGTCATTGCCTTTGCCAATTTCCTTGCCCAAGATTTAGCTTGGAATAAGTGTCTCAGTCATCTGTGGTTATTTCTTTTGACTTTATTACATGGAATTTTCACCAGGGCTGTTACAAAAGCCTCCCCCTTGGGGGACACCATCCTCGGTGTTTAATCACACATATTACTCAACAACATGCTGAAAGAAGACATACTGCTTGTGGAGCTTTATAACCCAGATCGATCCAGTATTTAAAATGAAATATTTTCTCAAGAGAAGAACATCATGACAACATTAAAACATACCACATAGTGGAGCTTTATAGCACAACTCATTATGGTATTTACATCCATACACAGGTGTACATATAGAAACATCATCAAAACTATATATACCAAAAAATATGCCAAATCATATACCAAACATATATCAAACATATACTAACATCATATAGCATATATCAAACATCATAAATCATATATCAAAACATCATATAGCATGTATCAACCATCATAAAGCATATATCGATCCTCATAAAGCATCTACTAAACCAACATAAAACAAATACTAGACCACCATGAAGCATATACAAAGCCATCACAAGAAAATACTAAACCACCATAAAGCAACCACCAACCACCATAAGAAATCACCAAACCACCATATCAAAGATGCTTTGCCTCAACCGGAAAACAAGGAAGGATAAATGGCCCGCATTTGATCCACCATCTCCCGTGTAGCTTCATCGGGCCCAAAGTGCTTCCATTACACTTTAACTTGCTCTATAACTCAGTTCCGGAGCATGAGCACCTTTTTCTACAATATAAAATGAGGCTTCGAATGGAATTCTCCATCTGGTTCCACCTGCAATACAGACGAGTCAATAACATGATCAACATCTTTAACATACTTCTTAAACAATGAGACATGAAAAACATCATGGACTTTCATTGTTAGAGGCAGTGAAATTCAATAGGCTACTGGCGTAATCCTCTCAATGATACTAAAGGGTCCACAAAACTACGGTGCCAGCCTGACGCATGATCCAATCCGCAAGGTGCTCTTCTTCAGTTTGATGCACAAGTACACATGTTCCCCAACCTAGAACTCCTTGAACAACCTATTCCTATCTGCATAACTCTTTTTCCTATCCTGTGCTGCCTTGAGATTCCTCTTGATCACCTGCATCTTCTGTTGCGTGTTTTCCAACATATCTTGTCTAATCAATACCCTTCTAACTGGATCACTCCAACTAATGGGAGTGTTACAACTCTGCCCATATAATGCCTCAAAAGGAATCATCCTCAGTGACTCTTGAAAACCATTGTTGTATGTAAACTTGGCCAAAGGGAGATACTCTTCCTACTTCCTCTATTGATGCATTCCATACATCCTTAACATGTCCTCCAATATCTTGTTGACCCTCTCTGTCTGTCCATCCGTTTGCAGATGATAAACTATGCTAAAGGCCAAGTCTATGCCCAAACCTGCAATCAACTCCTTCTAGAATGTGGAAGCGAACTTTGCATCCCTATCTCATGCAATCTTCTTTGGAACACCATGTAGTCTAACCACATCTCTGATGAACACCTATGCCGCATCAATAGCTAAGAACGTAGGGTCACTGGAATGAAGTGTTCAACCTTTGTTAACCTATCCATAATGACCATGATGGAATCATGTTGCTTCATTGTCTTTGGCAACATTGTGATGAAATCCATGGAAATGACCTCCCATTTCCACTTAGGAATAATGATCAAATATAGAAATCCACCTAGATGTCTGCACTCTACCTTCACTCACTAACAATTGAAAAATCTAGCCACAACCTCTATTACACCCCTCTTCAATTTTGGCCAATAGCAATATCTCTTCAATGTGGTAAGTGTCTTTTGGTAACCTGGGTGACAGGAATACGGTTTCACATGAAACTCCCTCAAGATCACCTTCTTGAGATCATTGTCACTTGACACATATATCCTGTCTTGGAACCTAACCAATCGATCTTCTGTAAGATAATAATCCAAGGCTTGTGCACCTGCACCTGTACCTATACCACTAATTGTACCTATACCTATGCCATCATTTGTACCTGTACGTGTACCTATGCCATCACCTGTACCTGTACCTATGTCATCACCTTTACTTGTACTTGTACTATCTCCTCTACATGTAACTATACCTATACTCTACTGCAACCTGTGCATAATCTCCATATATCTGACATCTTGCTGTCCTACCCACAAGATCATGCCCTGTAAATCTGTCCGATAAGAGCTCATAAGTTCTAAGTGATTCACCTGTACCCACTTGCTAAGAGCATCTGCCAATTTGTTCTCCTTGCCCTTGATGTACTTGATCTCGAAATCAAACTCATTGATCGTGGCCAACCATCTAGCCTAACTGGCATTTAGATTCGATTGGTCAAGCAAGTACCTCAACCCAATGTGATCACTCATAAGCATAAACCACTTATCAAGAAGATAGTGCCTCCACATCTTCAGTGCATGTATAATTTCTTCTAACTCAAGATCATGTGAGGGATAGTTCTGCTCATGCTCATTTGGTTTCCCAGATTCATAACATATCACATGTTCATGCTGCATAAGGACTCCACCAAGCCCTCTCTTGCAAGCATCTGTACATACTACAAACTCTTTGTCTGGATGTGGAATCTGTAGTACTAGTGCATGTGTTAGCAACTGCTTAAATTGTTCAAAGCTAGTCTCACACTTTTAAGTCCATTCGAACTTCTTATCTTTCCTCTGTAATGATGTGATGGGGTAAGCAATCTATGAGAAGTTCCTGATGAACCTCCTATAGTATCCTACCAAACCCATGAAAGATCTCACCTCATCCACACTCTTATGAGCTACCCACTCCATGATGGCCATTATGTTCTTTGGATTTACTGCAATTCCCTCCTTGGAGACAACATGTCCTAAGTAGTGTACCTCTGTATGAAAGAAACTACATTTGCTGAGCTTAGCATACAAATGATGCTCTCTCAACAACCTCAACACTTCTGCTAAGTGCTCGACATGATCTTCCTCGTTTTTAGAATATACCATTATATCATTAATTACCACAATGACAAACATATCAAAATATGGACGCAACACACTATTAATCAAAAATATGAATGTAGATGGAGCATTCGTCAAGCCAAATAGAACAACAACAAACTCATAATGCCCATACCTCGTCCTGAACACAGTCTTGTATATAAGCTCCTCTTTGATGTGTACCTAATGGTATCCATATCTCAAGTCAATCTTCAAGAATACTGCTTCTCCCTTTAGATGATCAAACAAGTCATCGATCATTGGAAAATTGTACCTGTTCTTAATAGCGACTTTATTCAACTGTTTGTAATAAATGCATAATCTAAGGGTACCATCCTTCTTCCTCACAAACAAGACCAGTGTACCCCAAGGTGATACACTTGGCCTAATGTACCCTTTGTTCAACATTTCCTTCAGCTACAAGTTTAACTCAACCAACTCAAGTGTGCTCATCCTATATGGTGCTTGTGATGTTAGAGATACCCCTAGCACTAACTCAATCGAAAAGTCTACTTCCCTATGAGGTGGCAACTCTATGATGTCATTAGGAAATACATCCTGAAACTACTGCAAAATTGGGTACCTATTCAACACATTGGCACCCTCAACCTCCTTACGCTTATCAATAGAAATGTGTACTACAAATAGCTTGCACCCTTTCCTATGGCTATGATTTGCTTGCATAGCTATCACCATCCTAACTGATTTTGATTTCTTCTTACCTTGAAAGGCTCTTAGTTTCCCATTTTCATCAACACACGCAATAGCTTTGTTATAGCAATCAATGTTGGTTCTATGTAAATACAACCAATCCATTCCCAATAACATATTGTATGAACCCAACGGTACTACATTCAAATGTGTTGTTGTAGGAATACAATTTAAGTCAAATGTGTAAGATCTTACCCAATGATGAACTCGCTTCTTCGTACCTGTTCCCAACTGATCCAGATTTAAACAGGAACGCAACAAATTATAGATATAACCATAAATACAAAGATGCAATAGAAATAATGTTTCATTTCATTAATATCAAATACTGAAATATGCTTACAAATAGAATGGAAATAAGACTAGCTCGGGCGAAGGTAGCTTATCTCTTAGAAGAGATGTTGTGGCTACATGCCTCAGAACTATGTTACAATGAGGCTCAAAGGAATATTTGTTGTTTAGAAACAATGGAAAACCCTAAACATCCAAAAACCTAAACCTAGGAGATGAAGCGCCAAAACTGTGGGCCCTGTTTGGATAAATTGGTACAACAAATTACTAGGGTTGTAACTTTGGCATACGATTTCCGTTTCACTATCATAATACCTCATTTCGAAGATCTCGAAGAGAAGGCTGGAAAGAAATTGGCAAGCCAATTTATGTTTTTTTTGGTCTCTTTGTTTTCCCTAAAAATGTCTTTTAGGGCCTCAAAATGGCTTTAGAAGTTCAAGACCCGAAAAACTGCTAAAAATAGTAAATTGTGCTACAATTAAGGAAACTGAAAAATTAAAAGAGACAGTGTTGGGGGTCCAAGTGGAATAGGAAGGTGGCCACCAATATCCACTTGGATCATTCCTCCGCCGTTAGGAAGCAATGGTCCCCATTGCGTTGAGTTCCTCCATGAGATGAGGAAACTTCTGTTGAACTTGGTCCCTGGTGAGCCACTTGCCCTAGTCAAGGAGTTGGCTTGCTTTGACAACTCGATATAGTTGGATCCTTTGCTCTTGGGTGTTCTTGATCTACGTTTCTATGATCTGATCAATTGTGGATTATTGCATGCAATCTGGATTTAACTCTATAGGTATGAGCTGTTCTGCAATGTCTGATGTGTCTAGCAATGGTGGGAAGTATGGTCGAAGGTGGTCCACATTGAATGCTGGGTGCAGGCCAAGGAATGGGGGAATGCTAAGCTCAAATGCATTGTCTCCCACCACCTTGGTAATGGTGTAAGGACCATATCAGAGTGGTCTGAGTTTTCGATAGGCTCCGATAAGTTGTTCCTTTGCAAATGCAACCAGACTTTGTCGCCCACTTGAAACTTGTGTGGCACTCGATGTTGATCATGTCACAGTTTGTACTTGGCATTTGATTTCTCTATAATGTCGTGGACCTACTGGCAGATATGTTGTGTGTGCTCAATGAATTTGTTTTCCTTACCGGTTTCGAACTATACATGAGCTGAATTTATATGAGTAGCTACAAATGGCATGGCCACATCAATGGGACATAGTGGTTGGAATCCCAAGCCTAGCTGAAAAGGACTGTGGCCAGTAGAGCTGTGGAGAGCCCGATTATAGCTGTGCTGGACATAGGGGACGCTCTCATCCCATGTGCATAGATTCTTTGAGTTGTACATGCACAAAATGTGTGGAATCATCCTATTGACAACCTCTATCTAGCCATCAGTTTGGGGATGGAAAGCTGTGGACTTAGTGAGCTTGGTGTCCAACATCGACCAAAGACTGGACCAAAATGTACTGAGGAACCTGCTATCTTGATCTGAGATGATAGATTGTGGGATCCCAAAGTGTACCCACACTCGTTCAAAGAAGAGTTTAGCAGTGGCTCCCGCTGTGATATTCTTCTTGCAGGTCGCCATAATGGCCATCTTCGAGAATTTGTCGATGACTACAAAAATGCAGTCATTTCCATGCTTAGTAGAAGGAAGCCCTGACATGTAATCCATGGAGATGGATTCCCAAGGTCAACTAGGGGTAGGTAGCGGAGTATAGAGGCCTTGATTCTTGATGATTGGTTTGGAAATTGTGCAGGCAGTGCAGGATTTGATGTACTTCTTGACATCCTGTCGAAGATTTGGCCAATAGAAATACTTCTGTAGTACTGCCACCATTTTCTCAACCCCGAAATGCCCATTAGCCTGACTGTAGTGTGCTTCCCAAATCATCTTGTCATGCTCTCTTGAAGGGACACAAAGGTGTCCCAAGTGGCATAATAGGGCATCTTGGAGGTGAAAATCTGGGACTTGCAGACCCTCAAAGAGAGTCTGGTATGTGTGGTTGAATTTTGGGTCACTTTTATAGAGAAGTGGCCAATTAGAAGTCTCGTGCCCACAAGAGTTGAGCACGGTGGTTAATGCCATGATCAGTGGTCGACTGAGGCAATCTGCAACATTATTTGTGCTACCCTTCTTATACTTGATATTCAAATGGAACTATTCTAGGTATGTGGACCACTTCTGATGGCAATCATTTAGCAACTTCCCTTGTGTCTGTATGAACTGCAGGGCCAGTGTTCTGTGTGGATGACTGTTTTCTTCCCCAAAATGTAATGCTTCCATTGTTGGCAGGCCTGCACAATGGAATACATCTCTTTGTCATAAGTGGGATACTTCCGGACTGTGCCTGAAAGTGTCTCACTGTGATATGCCACTAGATGCCCATGTTGAGTAAGAACTGCCCCAATAGCATAGTCATAGGCATTTGTTTCGATCTCAAATGGTTGTTGCAAGTCTGGTAATGTGAGCGTTGGTATAGAGTAGAGGCAATGTTTCAACTCTGTGAATGCCTTTTGTTGAGATTCAGACCAAAAGAAATTTTCTTTCGCTCCTCCCTTGGTGACTTGACTCAAGGGCGAAGTGATATGAGAGAATCCCAACGCGAACCTTCGGTAGAAATTGGCAAGACCCAGAAAGCTGCGGAGCTATGTCAAATTGGTTGGCGCTAGCCAATCCTGGATGACTTGGATCTTGGCTGGATTCACATGCACCGTTCATCAATAATGTATCCTAGATAACGAACCTCGGTCATGCCAAAAGTGCATTTCTCCAAATTGGCACATAGTTTATGTTTTCGCAGTGTTTGGAGAACCTGTCGGATGTGGTGAAGGTGCTCTTCCCAGCTCTGGTTGAAGATCAGGATGTCATCCAAGTATACCACTACAAATGAGTTGGTGAATGGCCGCAAGATGTCATCCATTAGCCTCATGAAGGTTGTAAGAGCATTCATCAACCCGAAAGGCATAACCAAGCATTCGAGAAGGCCCTCCTTAGCTTTGAAGACAGTCTTCCACACATTGAAGGGATCGATTGGTATCGGGTGATATCCCGACTTCAAGTCGATCTTGCTGAAATATTTTCCCCCTTGAGTTGGTCCAGAAGGTCATCAATTCGCGGGATTAGGTACCTATTCTAGACAATGATCTTGTTTAGCGCCTGACAATAAAAAAAAAGTCTCCAAGTCCCATCCTTCTTCTATACCAACACGATCGGTCTCCCACAGGGTGATGAACTCGACTAGATGTGACCTTTCTACAATAGCTCCTGAATCTGTCTCTTGATTTCATCATTTTCCAGAATGGAGCACCGATAGATTGGTCCATTGGGAAGTGGCGCACTAGGGGTTATATCGATGGAGTGCTTGACTTGAGAGTGTAGAGGCACCCTTGCAGTGGAGGTGAAGATGTCCTCATACTCCTCCATGACATTGTCCATCTGTTTTTGTCATGCGGAGGGGCCCTATTTGGAGATTGTGGCCATCGTCTTCTTCTTTCCCTGAGGGTGTATCATCAGGAAAACAAATTTCTCGATTTTGGAAATGAGCTTACTGCATTGTTTTGCAATAACCAAAGAGGTGGCAGTAAGTGGTGCTACCTCCGGTATCATGTACAACTTATTTCCCAAAGTAACAATAACAGCACGAGGCCTTGACTGATATGCAACATGTCACTTCCATAAGTATGGTTGGCCTAATAATACATCACAAACATCAAGGGGAGCAACGTCACATAATACCTCATCCGTGAAGGGTTTCATGTTGTATGGAAGGCAACATTGCTGGCTCACGCGAAGATCTCGTCCTTGGTAAAGCCACCCGATGGTGTACGCTTGTGGATGTGTTGTGGTTGGTAAGCCCAGCCGCTTCATGACCTATGCCTAAATATGTTCTTTTAGATCCCGCTATTGACAATGAACTGTAGTAGGGATCCCTTTACCCACATCTGGGAGTGGAAGAGGCGCTCCTCCTCCTTTGGATCTTCCAGTTCCTCCTTCTGGATCTTCGTGGTGGCAACGGTGGCATTGGTATCCACATTGATAATATGCTTCGCTTTGTCATTTTCCTTTTCGGGTTCCAACTCAGAGTCGGAACATGCATTTGATTCTAGAGCCTTTTGCTCGGCCATTAGTGATTGCTTGGCCGAACACTCACTTGTGTTGTGAGTGGATCTCTTATGGAACTCACACCACTTTCCCATGGCCTTCTTCAGCTTCAAAGTGTTGTTCTTTTCTTGTGACTTTGGCGGGTTGTCCTGGGCCGCCCCGCCTTGGCTTTGTCCTTTGTTCTGTAGTTTGGGGGTACCTTTCCCTTGCTTCGAATTCACAAATCCAAATTCTCGCTCCTTCTTTTTAAACTTTTTCTCAATCTTGACAGCATATCGGTATGCCGTGCCAAGCAAGGAGATTTTCAGGAACTCCATCTTGTCCTGGATGTACCTGTGTAGGTAGTTGTAGTACATGAGAACCAAATGGTTCTCAGGATCCTTGGTACCCAACTTCATGCGAAGGGTATGAAAAACATTTGTAAACTCTGGTACATCTTGTTCCCTTCCTTGTTGCAGCATTGTCCACTTTATGTATTTATTTCCATAGCTCTCGACAAGGTAGTAATGCTCCTTGATGGCATCCTGGAATGAGTTCCAAGTGGGTGCGGCTAAAAACAGTGAGTTTGTACTTTCATCCTTTTGCTCACAGTAGGTTTCCCATTGGTCCTTGACGTGTGGGGCTGCTTTGAGAAGTGCAAAAGTGATCTTTTCCTAGCTGGAAAAATCATGAACGGAAAAATATCCTTCTAGCAGATTTAACCATTTATCTACATCGTATACATCTATCTAACCCTCAAATATGGGAATGTCAAAGTTAACTTGTACCTTAAAGGGTGTGGCGCTTCCAGAGTAGCTGCCAAAAGTAGATGCGTCACCCTTGGGTAGCCGCTGAAGGCTCTAGACAAAGTTGTCCATC
>APFE031054540.1:19337-29479 GCA_000404065.3 Pinus taeda
GGGGGGGGGGGGGGGTGAAGATGTCCTCATAATCCTCCACAACCTTGTCTATCTATTTTTTCGTGCGTGGGGGCCTTGTCTAGAGGTCGTGGCCACCGTCTTCTTCTTTCCCTACAGGCATATCACCAGGAAAAAATTTTTCCCGGTTTTGGAAATGAGCTCACTGCATTATTTTGCATTAAAGAAAGAGATGTCAGTAGGTGGTGCTACCTTTGGTATCTTGTACAACTTATTTCCAAAAGTAACAATAACAGCACAAGGCCTTGACTCATACACAACATGTCGCTTCCATAAGGATGGTTGGCCTAATAGTACATCACAAACATCAAGCTAAGCAACATCACATAATACCTCATCCATGAAGGGCTTCATGTTGTATGTAAGGCGGCACTACTGGCTCACGTGAAGATCCCGTCCTTGGTGAAGCCACTCGATGGTGTACGATTGTGGATGTGTTATGGTCGGAAGGCCCAACCACTTCACGACCTTTGCCGAAATGAGGTTCTTTTGGCTCCCACTATGGACAAATGAACTATAACAGGGAACCCTTTACCCACATATGGCAGTGGAAGAGGTGTTCCTCCTCCTCTGGATCTTCATGGTGGTAACAGTGGCATTGGGCTCTACATCGATAATATTCTTCCCTTTGTCATTCCCCTTGTCGGGTTCTAACTCAAAGTTGGAACAAGCATCTGATTTCGAAACCTTTAAGTGTCATTCTTCAGCTTTGTGATGTTGTTATTTGCTTGCTACTTTGGCGGGTTGTCCTGGGCCACCTCGCCTTGGCTTTGTCCTTTGTTTTTTGGTTTGGGGGTACCTTTCCCTTGCTTCAGATTCATAAATCCAAAGTCTCACTTATTCTGTTTAAACTTTTGCTTGATATTGATGGCATATCGGTATGCCATGCCGAGAAAGGAGATGTTCAGGAACTCCATTTCATCCTAGATGTACCTGTGTAGGTAGCCACGGTACTTGAGAACTAAATGGTTCTTAGAATCCTTTATACCCAACTTCGTGTGAAGGGTATGAAAAACATTGGTAAACTCTGGTACATCTTGTACCCTTCCTTGTCGTAACGTTGTCTAGTTTATGTATTTATCCTCATAGCTCCTGACAGGGTAGTACTGCTCCTTGATGGCATCCTGAAATGAGTTCCAAATGTGTGTGGCTGAAAACTGTGAGTTTGTACTTTCATCCTTCTGCTCACAGTAGGTTTCCCACCAATCCTTGACGTGGGGGGTTGCTTTGAGAAGTGCAAAAGTGATCTTTTCTCAACTGGAAAAATCATGAATGGAAAAATATCCTTCTAGTAGATTTAACCATATATCTATAGCATTTGCATCTATATGACCCTCAAATGTGGTAATTTCAAAGTTGACTTGTACCTTAAAGGGTGTGGCACTTCCAGAGTTGCTACCGAAAGTAGATGCGTCGCCCTTGGGTAACTATTGAAGGATCTAGACAAAGTTGTCCATCATCGCACTCCTTTGTCGCTCTAGGGATTATTCAATCAAGATTTTGATAGGATATCCTTCCCCCTCATCTTTCTTTTCATCCTCCATGGGAGGCTGTCGGGATTTGCAAGGCTGGCCTTGCAAAGGTTCGACCAGTTCAAGCCCTAACTCCTTATATCCCGACCTTGTTGGGGACATGCAAAGAAAAATAGAGAAAGAGCAAACCTATCTAATACCACTGATCTAGATTTAAACAAGAATGCAACAAATTATAGATATAATCATAAATACAAAGATGCAATAGAAATAACACTTCATTTCATTAATATCAAATACTGAAATATGCTTACAAACATAATGGACATAAGACTATCTCGGGCGATGGTAGCTAATCTCTGAGAAGAGATGTGGCGGATACATGCCTTAGAATAGTGTTACAATGAGGCTCAAAGGCCTATTTGTTATTGGGAAACAATGGAAAACCATAAACATCCAAAAATCTAACTCTAGGAGATGAAGTGCCAAAACTGTGGGCCCTGTTTGGGTAAATTGGTACATCAACTACCCGAGGTTGTAACTTTGGCATACGATCTTTGTTTGGATATCATAATACCTCATTTCAAATATATCGAAGAGAAGGTCAAAAAGAAATTATCAAGCCAATTTGGGATCTTTCTAGTCTCCCTGTTTTCCCTAAAAACGCCATATAGGGCCTCAAATCAGCTCCAAAAGTTCACAACCCGAAACTGCCAAAAATAGTAAACTGTGCTACAATTAAGGAAACCGAAAAATTGAAAGAGATAGTGTTTGGGGTCCAAGTGAAATAGGCAGGAGACCACCAATATCCACTTGGATCATTCCTCCCCTCTTAGAAAGCAATGGTCCTCATTGCGTTGAGTTCCTCCATGAGATGAGGAAACTTCTGCTTAACTTGGTCCCCGGTTAGCCACTTTCCCTAGTCAAGGATTTGGCTTGATTTGACAACTCGATATAGTTGGATCCTTTGTTATCGAGTGTTCTTGATCTACATTTCCATGATCTGATTAGTTGTGGCTTGTTCCACGCAATCCGGATTTAACTATGTAGGTGTGAGATGTTCTGCAATGTCTGATGTGTCTAGCAATCGTGGGAAGTATGGTCGAAGACGGTCCACATTAAACACTGGGTGCAGGCTAGGTAATGGGGGAATGCTTTGCTCAAATGCATTGTCTCCCATCGCCTTGGTAATGGTGTAAGGACCATATTAGAGTGGTTTGAGTTTCCGATTGGCTTCGTTAAGGCGTTGGCCAATCCTAGATGACTTGGATCTTGGCTGGATCCACATGCACCCCTCGTTTATCAATAATGTATCCCATTTTCTGACCCTAGGTCATGGCAAAAGTGCATTTCTCCAAATTGGAACATAGCTTGTGTTGCCACAGTGTTTGGAGAACCTGTCGGATGTGGTGGAGGTGCTCTTCACAACTTCTACTAAAGAGCAGGATGCCATCCAAGTATACCACTACAAATGAGTTGGTGAAGGGCCACAAGATGTCATCCATCAGCCTCAAGAAGGTTACGGGAACATTAGTAAACCTGAAAGGCATAACCAACCATTCAAAAAGGCCTCCTTAGCTTTGAAGGTAGTGTTCCACACATCAAAGGGTTTGATTGGTACCGGGTTATATCCTGACTTCAAGTCAATCTTGCCGAAATATTTTGCCCCTTCAGTCGGTCCATAAGGTCATCAATCCGCGGGATTGGGTACTTATTCTGGACTGTGATCTTGTTCAGCACCTAATAGTCAATACAAAGTCTCTAAGTCCCATCCTTCTTCTGTACCAACATGATCGGGCTCCCATAGGGCAATGAACTCAGCTGGATGTGACCTTTTTGTAGCAGCTCCTGAATCTGCCTCTTAATTTTGTCGTTCTCCAGAACGGGGCGCTGATAGATTGGTCCATTGGGCAACGACGCACCTGGAGTTAGATTGATGGAGTGCTTGAACTGACAGTACAGAGGCACCCCTGTGGGGGAGGGGCCTTGTATGGAGGTCGTGGCCACCGTCTTCTTATTTCCGTAAGGATGTATCATCAGGGAAACAAATTTCTTGTTTTTGGAAATGAGCTCACTGCATTGTTTTGCAATAACAAAAGAGATGAAGGTAGGCGATGTTACCTCCGGTATCCTATACAACTAATTTCCCAAAGTACCAATAACAACACGAGGCCTTGATTCATACACATCATGTCGCTTATATTAGTATGGTTGGCCTAATAATACATCACAAACATCAAGGGGAGCAACGTCACATAATACCTCATCCATGAAGGGCTTGATGTTGTATGGAAGGTGGCACTAATGGCTCACATGAAGATCTCGTCCTTGGTGAAGCCACCTAATGGTGTACGGTTGTGGATGTGTTGTTGTTGGTAAGCCCAACTACTTCACGACCTTTGCTGAAATGAGGTTCTTTTGGCTCTCGCTGTCGACAATGAACTGTAGCAGGGAACCCTTTACCCACATCTGGGAGTGGCAGAGGCACTCCTCCTCCTCTGGATCTTCAGGTTCCTCCTTCTGGATCTTCGTGGTGGAAACATTGGCATTGGGCTCTGCATCGATAATCTGCTTCCCTTTGTCATTTCCCTTATCGGGTTTTGACTCAGAGTCAGAACATGCATTTGATTATGAAGCCTTTAGCTCGACCACTAGTGACTGCTTGTCCCAACACTCACTTGTGTTGTGAGTGGAGCTCTTATGGAACTCACACCACTTTACCGTGTCCTTCTTTGGCTTCGCAGTGTTGTTCTCTGCTTGTGGCTTTGGCTGGTTGTCCTTGGTCACCCCATCTTGGTTTTGTCCTTTGTTATGCGGTTTGGGGGTACCTTTCCCTTCCTTCGGATTCGCAAATCAAAAGTCTCTCTTCTTCTATTTAAACTTTTTCTCGATCTTGACGGCATATTGGTATGTCATACTGAGCGAGGAGATGTTCAGGAACTCCATCTCATCCTAGATGTACCTATGTAGGCATTCGCGATACTTGAGAACCAAATGGTTCTTAGAATCCTTGATACCCAACTTCGTGCGAAGGGTATGAAAAACATTGGTAAACTCTGGTACATCTTGGTCCCTTTCCTATTACAGCTTGTCCACTTTATGTATTTATCCTCATAGCTCCCGACAGGGTAGTATTGCTCCTTGATAGCATCTTGAAATGAGTTCCAAGTGGGTGCAGCTGAAAATAGTGAGTTTGTACTTTCATCCTTCTACTTGCAGTAGGTTTCCACAAGTCCTTGACATGGGGGGCTGCTTTGAGAAGTGCAAAAGTGATCTTTTCCTGGCTGGAAAAATCATGAACGGAAAAATATCCTTCTAGCAGATTTAACCATTTATCTATAGTGTCTGCATCTATCTGACCCTCAAATATGGGAATGTGAAATTTAACTTGTACCTTAAAGGGTGTGGCACTTCCAGAGTAGCTGTCGGAAGTAGATGCGTCGTCCTTGGGTAGCAGCTGAAGGATTTGGATAAATATGTCCATCATCGCGTTCCTTTGTCACTCGAGGGCTTCTTCGAGCATGATTTTGTTAGGATCTACTGTCCCCTCATCTTTGTTTTCGTCCACAACAGAGTGCCGTCAGGATTTGCGAGGTTGGTCTTGCAAAGTTTCGACTAGTTCAAGCACTAACTCCATATATCCCGACCTCTTTGGGGACATGTAAACAAAAACAGAGAAAGAGTAGACCGCTCTAATACCACTGATCCAGATTTAAACAAGAATGCAACAAATTACAGATATAACCATAAATACAAAGATGCAGTAGAAATAACACTTCATTTCATTAATATCAAATATTGAAATATGCTTACAAATAGAATGGAAATAAGACTAGCTCGGGCAATGGTAGCTTATATCTGAGAAGAAATGTGGCAGTTACATGCCTCAGAACTGTGTTACAATGAGGCTCAAAGGCCTATTTGTTATTGAGAAACAATGGAAAACCCTAAACATCCAAAAACCTAACCCTAGGAGATGAAGCACCAAGATTGTGGTCCCCGTTTGGGTAAATTGGTACATTAACTTCCCGGGGTTGTAACTTTGGCATACAATCTCCATTTGGCTATCATAATACCTCATTTTGAAGATCTTAGAGAGAAGGCCAAAAAAAAATTTATAGGTCAATTTGGGACGTTTCCAATCTCTCTGTTTTCCCTAAAAACGCCCTTTAGGTCCTCAAAATGGCTCCGAAAGTTCAACACCTGGAAAACTGACAAAAATAGTAAACTATGCTACAATTAAGGAAACCAAAAATCTGAAAGAGATAGTGTTGGGGGTCCAAGTGGAATAGGCAGGTGGCCACCAATATACACCTGGATCACCAACTACACTAACCAAGACTATGCATGCATTTCCTTACGCAAACCACACTTATCCTCCAAATTAGGACTATCATAGTTATAATTAGATCTAGGGTCAATCAAAATAAAAACAACTTGATCACAAAGCTTACCATCCATCTCAATGATAGATGCCTGATGCTCTGCCTTCCTGTTGTCCACAAATGGATAGATACAAAGAATACTCTAGCAAATATATCCAACAATCTGCGCCTCCTATGCACTGTATATATGGGGTCCACCACCCTAATTCTGTGGACAATCTCTCATGCGATAATATTTTCCACAAGTCCAACACTCTATGGGCTTCCAGCCTCCATCCTTGTTTGTCTCTTCTGCTTGATGTCCCTATCCTCTATCTAATGCAATGAACCTCTTAGGTGGTACAATACTCTCCTTGTTATATGTACCCTGTGGCCTTGCTCGCTTTTTATCCCATTTTCCTTTGTTCTTTACATTACCTCTCCAGTCTGGCTTAGTCTTAGTTTTGCGCTTTGATTTTTCATTGCAGTGCTTTAGCTTTCGACTGGCCTCCTCCAATGATCTAGGTTCATGGAATTCAATCATGTCTTTGAATGCAATCGATAGTCGACTAATGAATCTTTGAACCTTAACCTTCTCCTCCTTGAGGTAAGGCACATACCACAATAGTTCCAAGAACTTACTGGTGTACTCATCATCTGTCATGGATCCCATCTTTAGTTCAAAGAATTCTTTTGCCCCATCATGGAAGTATCTCTCTGACAGATACTTCTTCTTGAATAACCACTAGATGTTTGCTTTACCTTTAAGACTGAAAGTAGCCACTCTAGCTTTCATGTTCTTTGAGTAGTCAAGCAACCTAAAGAATTTCTTCATACCAAGAAACCATGCCTCTGCATCTTGTGATCTCTTTATCTCTCCATCAAATTTAGGTGACTTTTCCTTCTTAAATTCATCCAACAAGTATATCCTATCATTCCTCCTGTAAGGATGACACCGATGATGATCATAGTGCCTATCGGAATCAGAACTAGAATCATACTAGTGTTTATCCCTCGTCCTCTCAGGAGTGTCCAACAATCTACAATCTATAACTGTATCATCTTTATCTGATTGATGACCAGAATGCGATCTACTACC
The DNA here is from genome assembly GCA_000404065.3 of Pinus taeda. Taxonomy (NCBI): domain Eukaryota; kingdom Viridiplantae; phylum Streptophyta; class Pinopsida; order Pinales; family Pinaceae; genus Pinus; species Pinus taeda. The sequence continues at coordinate 26,291 of APFE031054540.1, forward strand.
GTATGCCCCATTAGTTTCATTTTCCTTCTCATGACTGGTCTGTAGTGGTCCTTGTCCCTGCAAATCCGACAAGCTCTGGAGTATTGTTGCATTCACCTCTGCTAACTTTTCCTATGACTATACGATTATGTCATTATCTTCCTTACAACTCCTTATCTCCTCCTTTAAACTTTTCAATGTAATTATCAAGTCAGGGGGGTCCACAACACCATACCACTCTTTGGATTTGTAGGGAGAGTCTCGATAGTCAACTGATGCAGGAGCATCCGAGCATCTTAATGGAAAAAACTAGAGGAAGAAGACACATGGACAACCATGTGGACAACCAGGCCAACCATGAACAAAATACAGTTAGTGAACCAAATTCAGTTAAAACTGAATGCATGTATAACTAGTTATTAAGGAAGAATTCGTGTGTGCATGAAAAAAGGGGAGGAGAGAACATGTGCGTGTGAGGAGAGCCAAGCTGCAGCAGAGGACGAGGACAGGGTAGGGGCCGATGCTTCCCCAACTCGTGCCATCGAAACATTCATTTCTTATATAGGGCAAACAAGGGGCCGAACAGGTCCAAGAATCAATTTCTTTGGTTGGGTAGAGTTTCACAGACAGAAAGTTTTGGTGGAGGCGGCAGGCAGCTATTACAGGAGTTGAAAGCTGAGGATCCCGTAAGCAGCGATGCATTGGAGAATTCTTGAAGAAAAGACGATGGCGTGGGGAGAAGTTAGATCATTCTTTAAACCAGTTATCTGAGAAGGTCAACCCTGTTGTAGGGTTTCAACTAACGTGTAAGTTTGTTTCTACTGATTCTGTGTCAATTATTGAAGAGAATAAAAACGAATTAAAGGATTCTTTGAATGCTTATAATGTCAATTTAGAATTAGAGGTTGTTAAGCATAGGAACTTGCAAGAGTCTTCTGATAATGTGCTTCAACAGAGTGGTGATTCAGAGTATCTAGAATGTCAAGTTCAAGTAGGTGAAAATGATTTTTATCAGGCCATGGATGGCAGCCTTTGTTTAGATGATTGGAGGTGTGGTTGTTGAAATGGAGAGCAAGACTATTGAAGATGAAATTCCTGTAGTGAAGTCATTAAGGGAGGATGATACCTCTGATGCCATGGAAATAGATATTTGCAAGGCAAGGCTGATATTGGAGGTGGTTCATATTCTTCTTTGTATGAAAGTCAGAGATCAAGCAGTGGATGTTTGTTGGGCCTTTGGGATGTGTTTTCTACTATAGGAGGAGGTGGTGTTTGTCCATGGTTCAAAGAAAAATGCCTAAAGAAAAGGTGAGAAGCGTTTTTGATGGGCTTCATGGGCCCATAACCCACAGGCCTCAAGAGCGATTTATTGGGGAAATGGGATTTTGGTTCTCCCCAGAATCTCATCCCCATCAAGTGGTATCACCGGGAAAATATTTCCTACAGAAAGGATTTTTTGCATGCGAAGAATGAAGAGGTACAGTTTTACTGAAGATTTGTAACATTGCAATTTTTTATTTTATTTTTTGAAGGTGAGAAGATTACAACAAAACTAGAGCAAGAGTGCTCAATTGGTTTGAGAGGAGAGAACCAAAGAGTTGCCGAAAGACTAAGCTCAGGAGAGAAGCTTGGTAAGGTATCTGGTAGCAGGGAGGACTTTCTATTGCAGAGGTTTGGTTGCAGTTCATAGAAGACCATGAAGGCAGTTCCATTGAAGAAGTGAAACAATGGGCAGAATTGCTAAGGACAAGGAAACGCATATGACCAGGAGTGTTACCGGGAATAGTGTCCACTCGGATGCTGCTATTCCCACTAAGATGGGTGGCTATCTTAGAAACAAACAAGTAAAGTCTACTTTCGTTTTCCTTTATGAAAATAGACAAGAGGAGAACCAAGGAGACCAACCTTAGTCTTACGCTTGAATTCTTCTCCTTCCTGATAGAGATTTGCCGCTTCTTCTTCATCTGCCCAGCTTCAAAGAGCACCTATGGAATCACAACAACATACTACTATTGAAGAACAAAGATCTATATTCGTAAATAGCACAGGACCAGATGTGTGTTAACCATATAAATTCATATATAAACAAGTACACAAGAATATGGAGGAAAAATAGAATAGCTTTATTAATATGAAAAGTAGCAAGAGGATTACAACCATATGTTCTGACCCAGCATCATCCTCCAGCTAGAAAGCCCTTCTTCACCTCAAGCAAAGCTTAGATCACCCAACACTATGAATGCACACCAGAAAACCAACAACACTTCTCTATAAGATACAAAATTCCAGCCTCTGGATCTCTGTGATGAGGGATCCATATATAGATGATTATAGGGAGGTGAGTCATCTTCTAGGATCTTGATTAGTGTCCTATTTCTGATAGTTCCTGCTTCCACTTGGAGAATGATGATCTCTTACACATCCCTAGTTGAAAACAGAGAGGCAAGTGTTAGAGGGGAAGCTTCTGGAAGATTCCATGATCTTCCACCTCGCATTTTGTCCCTGCCATTTGTCCATTCCCGACCATCGCACGCTACAGGGGAGAAATTCAGTATGCATCGCACCTTGTACACCGGGAAGGTGATATGCATCGTACCCTCTGCACTGGGCTTTCAGTATGGACCAGTTTTGACCATTTATGAGCAATTTTCAGTTGAGAACTTCTGGGAGATGATGTAATCAGCTGACCTTGTTCCTTTAGGGACTTAGGAGTCCTCAGTTTATGGAAATTTATGATTGGGGTTTAAGTGCCCAAAAATGTCTATAACAGTTGCCCCCTAAAGCATGAGGTCATTAATCTTTTTGATGTCAGGTGAAATGCTTTACTATGAGGATCTGAAGTTTTTTCGAGCTGGGAGGCGACCTGTAATAAGATACAATAAAATACATTATTTTGACAATATTTTTTCATGATCTAGCTGAGGTGGGCATTCCCATGCTCAGCTTTATAAATTCATTTTCATGTACATAGGACAGACAATTGTCTATGTGATAGACTGATGATATAGACTCATCATCCTTTGATTTGGATGATCGTCTGTTCAGCAATGATGTACACTTGACGTCTTTATAATCCTGAATATATCGCAGCCCAGATGGATGAAACTAGATCCGGGGTCTTCAAAACTCGTTCAATCTTCACTCGGAGTACAAGTTGATCCATGTGAAAAATGTTCTGGAGTCGAACATGGAAAGACATCGCTTGATTAC